>BTPG01000006.1:162310499-162545499 GCA_036245525.1 Semisulcospira habei | reverse complement strand
ACTATTTGTGTTACGTGAGTCACTGTCTAAAGCTTGCGCATGCGTGTGCGAGTTGTGAGTGCGCGCTTAGAGTTATAATTATTATAAGATAAGCGCACCACCCTTAAACTACCATGGTCGAATTATCGCCTGAACCGTTGTGACCCTACGAATAATGTTTTAACCCCTTAAGCCTCAGAACTAAACGACATTTAGTTCTGGCGCTTACAGGGTTAAACGGCCGTTTCGAATCAGTTTGAGTCCTGTGGTCACCTTGTCCGATGATGGTATTATACATGGTACGGCCGTAGGCGTAACTCGAATGACTTCCCTCATTTTCAATCTATGCAAATGGGTCCAGTCTATTCCTCGCGCGGATGGAATCTATGGACCGGATGAGCGACTGGCTGGACGAATTTGTAATGCAGATCAGTTCATATGGTGGCAGATAGTGTTCGCATCAGCTTGATGTCCGATCAGGTAGGTCAGATGAAGGTCAGCTGTATGTGTTTGAGTCAAAATACAAATGCCATGTATTTTAATAAATATATGAACCCGGCTTTGAGCCGTGACGGTAGCGCTGTTGTCGCGATGATTTCTATTGGAATCATCGCGACAAAACCGTTACCGACACTCAAAGGGTTAAGCTTTTTACAACACACGTATTTCAGACTGGCTGTATTGAAGTAATAACACCATTACATAATTATTAGTGGGCAAATAATCTGTCTTTTCCATTCAAAACAGTTCTTTTGTTTGTTGCATCCTGTCTCGGAAGACAATGGAGTATATGCGCTTGCTGGGTCAGTCACTGGAGTGACCTCTCCAGGGCGCAAGCCTGGGCAAAGTGTATGGAGATCATGGGGTGCCCAGTCGTCAAGATCCCCCTCTCGGCCTCGCTGATGTATCCAAAGGAATGCAAAGCAGTACGTTTGGCACCAGTTTGGCTGCAGGAGCTGCCAGAACAGTGCGTGAATACAGGCAACTGTCTGCCTTCGGGGCTCCACTCCTGATTTGAAGGGTTTACTCCCCCACATTTGGCCGTTGGATCCAACCTGATCTCCTCCGTCCTCTAGCCGTTGGCTGTCAGAAACAGCTCATCCGCCTAGTGGTGCAATGTGAACACCACCCCCTCACGTGGTTTAGCCCACCAGCTGAGGTGGTTTGCCAGGGTGTGGCGCTTGGAGCCAACACGAGAGATTAAGGAGATGGCTGAGGACCAGTGATGCCCGTCCGTCCTATGTAGGACGCAGCTGCCGAACAGCAAAGGTGCTACCTCTATCCAGAGCCCCCCTACACTCATTTGTTTATTCTTATGCGACCATAACATCAGTTGCCTCACAAATGAATCATCCTTCCCAAAGTGTATGCTCTTTTTCAGATATCGAATTTGTGTGCGGGTGTGTGATTTTAGAGCAAGATATAGAGTCTTATGGGCCGAATTACACATGGCCTGGAACCCCAATGAGGGGGGCATAGCAGCACAAGGGCAGATCTGTTACCTTGAGAGGGGGTCCAACTTTTTGTCTGGGACCTTCAACCTGACACAAGAGACCTCCCTACGCTAGACCTTGCTGGAGGGTGGGGGGAATAGGCGCATGCCGAAATATCAAACAACGCGGAAGGGGGGGGGGAGCGGGGGGGGGGGGGGAGCGGGGGGGGGGGGAGCGGGGGGGGGGGGAGGGGGGGGCTAAAGGCACGTGTTGAAATATCAATGAACTGGGGGGCGGGAGCGGGGGGGGAGGGGGGGGGCTTTCAAATTCCCCCCAAATGGACTTTGTTATAGCATTTTAAAGAAATCTCCTCCCCCCCCCCCCCCGATCCACCCCTGCAGTATATATCTAAAAATGGTATTCTCTTAATTATTTTATCCAGCGCGTCTTATGAATCGAGAGATCTTGTTCTGTGAATGTGTTGCTGTGCCCTTACCGAACTTATTGTTGGCTAAATTCCTGCGCGGGGATTTGTTTTTATGAAAATGACAGCGAACTTCCTGTATCCAGGCGACTTCGAAATGTCACACACGTTCGCCGTGACCCCCGTGGCCTTGGACTTGTTATCCACTTGTAGACTGAAGCATCGTTAACCTCTTCCCACTGGAGAGAAAAAAACAAACACACAAACAAAAAATACACAGATCATGATGTACAACACACACACACACACACACACACACACACACACACACACACACACACACACACACACACACACACACACACACACACACACACACAAACACAAAAAAACCAACAACAACAGCGTTTCTCGATATCAATCATTCAGACAGAAATAGCCACACACTTTTTTTTCTTGAATATTATAAATAAAATCCAGACCAAAATAGCGATTGACAGCCGTGTAGAGAACATCGCAACGGTGACGAAGAAAGAAAAGCGCCAAGAAAAGACAGTTACAACACAACCGTGTTGTAACTGTCTTTTCTAAGCGTATTTCCTTCTGCGTTGGGATGTTCTTTGAACAGTTTAACCCTCTGCGTGTTGGTAGCGGAATTTAGTCGCGATGATTCCTGCAGGAATCATCGCGACTAAAACCGCTACCGACACGCAAAGAGCTAGTATTCAAATAGAGGGTGCTGAGCCTTTTCAGCAAGAGGTATTCAGTCTCACGAGCCCCTGCAAGTTGCATGGGACTCATGAGGATATCTGCCTCTTGCAAACAGGGAAAAAGGTTTTGCTGTCGCGACCGTGTACAATTGCAAATAGTACACCGTCAATCAAACGCGAAAAGGCCAATGCGGAGGTTATCGGAGACAGTGTCACACTTCAGCCGGGATTACGTTTATATCCAGTAGCTTCGGTGTCGCTTTGTGTGTGTATCGTGATTTATACAACGGATTAAGATGAATGAAGACAAATGCTACTTTGGGCAGAGTTTATCTGTCAGCGGAAGGGAGTCCCACCGTGTCCCTCTGTGCTCTTTCAATGTTTCATGTAGCGAGGATACAAGCAATTACCGCCGATACATTTTTTTTTCATTCTTAGGATCCGATCACCTGTCTTAGACCAAACTCCATAACACACTTAATAATGACTTTTACAGTTTTAGGATAACCGTACTAACTGCGAGAGTTCTTTTGGCCATGATAGTTCAAGGGTAGTGCCAGATTAGCGTGGCGCATTATCAGGCGCCAACCTAATCTGGCACTACCCTTGAACTTACAAAGCTGATCCATTATACTCTTGATAATGACTTTTACAGTTTTCGGATGACCGTACTTACTGTGAGAGTTCTCTTGGCGTGATAGTTCAAGGGTAGTTCCAGATTAGCTTGGCGCCTTATCAGGCGCCAAGCTAATCTGGCACTACCCTTGAACTTACAAAACTGATCCATCTCCCGCTTTTGTGTCTTCACGTTGAATGTATGTCATTTGTGCGTTCTTATAACAACCAAATTCATGGAGACATTTATTGATTTAGACGTTAGGTAGAACGATCACCTCCACAAAACCTACAAAATATTTAATGCCCCTAAATCTGCTTAAATAAACGGGTAGTCAGGTAGTCTGGGCCTCTTTTTGTAAGGTGCTTGCCCCTTCCTTTGTCGTGCAAAGCAACTGTCCACATGAATATCCTTGACGTCCATAGTCGTAGGTCATAATAATATTGCCGGATCATCCGCGCTCAATGCTTGTGTGTAATTGTATGCAGTGTTCAGACGCCATTTGCGATTGACTCGTCTGACACGTTCCGCATTAAGCGGCATAAAATGCGAATGCAGCACGTCTCGAATGCGTTAAAGAACCTAACGTATGTACACACACACACACACACACACACACACACACACACACACACACACACACACACACACACACACACACACACGTACGCACGCACACACTGTGTTTTTTCATCTTCTTTTTTAAACCTAATTGATAATCTCGATGTGTTATGAATGGCGTTGGGCTATGACCGCTTTTTCATAAACGTCAACGTAAACGTGAACATTGCCTCTGTTGCTAGTTCAGTCAGGAATTTCATAAATAAAAAATCTCTCTCTCTCTCTCTCTCTCTCTCTCTCTCTCTCTCTCTCTCTCTCTCTCTCTCTCTCTCTCTCTCTCACACACACACACACACACACACACACACTGACACACACACACACACACCAATGCTCAAAAGGCCATCGGGCGGATGTCGATCGCCGTTGGCCCGCGCACGACCGACTGGGACACTGACACACAATCATGACTCAGAAGGGCAGTAGGTCCAGCCCACACGTAATCAGTCCAAGTTTACTCCGACCTCTTTTTTTTTCATATCAGTTCGTATAATTCGTCAGTCAGGGCATTTTGCCAGCATCTCGACGGACTGCCAGGCCCCCATGAAATCAAATTACCTAGAGTTAATTTCTCACTTGTCATACAAATAACTCACAGTGGTTACCCGCCTCCTTCGATCCGCTACGCACTGTCGTGCGTAGCGGATCGAAGTAGGTAACCAGTGTGACGAATAATTCAGACCGTGACCCCAGACCTGCGCGGACATCCCATAATGATATGTACGCCCCGAAAACGCCTTTCCCCACAAGCTGAAGAAAGTTATTTAGACAAGATGTGCTTACTGTGGACTTAGTTTGTGTCAATACATATATTAAAAAAAAAAAAAAAAAAAAGCACTGAGAGGAACATTGCGCGTGACATACAATTTCCTGAGTAAGGGAAGTGCCGTATTTTGTTTATTGTTCAAAAGAGCACGGATAAATCTTCAGCATTTTTGCCAATCGTTGAGTCGAGGTATGATGCAACTTAATCGCGGTATTCACCGTTGGGCAGACCTTTGGGCCTGCAATAGAGATTATTGAACCCCTACATCCCTTTTTACCTAACTGCTTTTGCCATATCCAATCATATTAGTGTTGATCAGCAGTTTATCGATATTTCGTTTCCAGTCCTTGACTTCTTCTGTTTCTGTTGGGTGAAATTCACAAAAGTCTTTTACTTTTATTCATCGTCTGGGAGATGGTTCGACTGTGATAGTTCGAATGGAGTGGCTGAATCGCATGGCACCCTCTTCTTCTTTTGCATCGATCCCATAGGAATGTTACGCTTATAGCCCATTACCACGTCACACTCCTATTTAAATAATCTGGGAACTGTCCTAAAGTAAGGTGAGGATGGACCGACCTTGATAGTTCCAGGGTAGGGACTGAATAGCTTGGCGCCTTTTCAGGCGCCAAGCTAATTAGGTACTACCCTAGAACTATGAAGAATTTTGGGGTTGCTTTATTTTTGTCGCCGTTACAGACGCCGAGTTAACCATACCCTAATTTACAACTCACATCACAGTCATTTTCTTTGCATCTGCTCCATTTTTTTTTAGGCTAAAGTAAATTAGTAAGAAGTCACTTCTGCTTGTCACTCCGCTACAGGTGGTGCGTTTTTAACCCTTAAAGACCTGACATGCTACGACAGAATGAGGATCGACCATGATAGTTCATGGGTGGTGTCAGAATAGCTTGGCTCGTACAGGCGGCAAGCTATTTTGACACCATCCTTGAACTGTCATGGTTAATCTGTCTCCAGAACTGTGATGTAGACCTCAAAGGATATCTAAAACAACTGATAATTTCATTCTCAGGATGTAATGAGTTAATATTGCCTATGTGTGTGTGTGTGCGGGCGGGCGATTCGAGTGAAAGAACTGTTTTAGCATTAGTGGGTTTTAGTATATATAGTAAAGTATTTATATAAAGAGTGCAATAGGCAGTGGTATCATTATATGTGATACCTGAAACAGCATTGTGATGTGATTTGTAAGTCGTGATTGTATTGTTTTTGTGTTCACATTTATATGTTTAATGTATGTCTCACGAATGACACACGACACTATAATTTCTCATTTTTGGAATTATTAAATCATTTTTGTATCTTAAATTTTGTTATTAAAAACAGCCACTCCCTACTCCCCATCTCGCTACAGCCCACCCCCGTTCTATTTAAAAAGAAGTCTTTTTATCACAGTCAACTTGACTAATACTTTACACGAATACTTCTAAAAATACATGGGATGTAATGTCCTTTACATGTCCGCTACGCTCTATTACCGTCACACGTGAGCACAAGAGCGTGGAGAAATAGATACGGATAGTCATAGCATTAGTCCTCTAATGGCAGTTTGACACGGTCCCGGATGGATGATCATCAGTTAAAGATCACGGCTCAGTTTGTATAAGGAAAACGGATGTACATTGTATGTGAGTAATACTTTGCCAGCAAGCACACTGTCCTGTGACGGCAATAGACAACAAGTCCATTTTTTCAAAAGCGAGATTGTCATTGTATTACAATGAAAATCTTGCACAAACAATAGGACAGCATGTATCGTTCCTCATACTGACAAGGGGGAAAAACACGCTTCGGAAAAAAAAGCCGCCATGTTGATGGATGTTTTGATCAGATGTCTTGCCTGCTGGCAGGACGAGATGTTCATTTAAACGACAAGGATCCAATGACAGACGCAGACTGAAATGTGTGTTGGTCTATGATTTTGGACCTTAGAACCTTGGGCTTTGAGCCGTAAGGTTCTACTATCACAGACATGGGGTCAGTTGCATGAGTGAGCTTAGTCCTGTGCGGGCCACTACGCAAGGTGCTCCTCTATAGCGGAGCACCTTGCTCAGTGGCCTGCACAGGATTAAGCGTGACTCATGCAGCCGAGCCCAACACGCAAAGTCCAGTTGGTTCATGTTAAGAGATTAACCCATTGACTGCTAATGACGATACCGTTCAGCGGAAAAGAGGCGTAGAACATAAAAAAATTAAGCGTCTTTTCCGCCGGGAGAGCAGCATTGACATTAGGAGTCAACAGGTTATGTAGATCGCTATGAGCCAGTTGTTAAGTTCAGCTGCAAGGCGTATGAGGATCTGTGAAAACACTCACTGTGGCTTTTATGCTGACATCAACTACAAAGGTCCACCCGGCTCAGTACTTAAAAGAGTTGGGCCGTGGATGACCTGACATCATTGTCGGTGTACGGTGCATGAAAGATTAATAGTGGGATCGGATTCATGATGGTTATTCAGACGTAGACCACGACCGTGCTCAGCTTTTTTTGGTTGTTGTTGTTGAGTTAGGTACTGTATAGATGTCACTGAAAGGGGGTGAGTAAATTACCTCTTGCCCGATGTGCGACCGGGGTCAAAATGTTGATAATGAAATAATTACCCCCCTTACTGTATGCACAAGTGGTTCCTGTTGAAAATACAAGTTGACGGGATACCCAGTGCGCAAAAGGTTATCGGGCCGACGTCAGCCACAGTTGGCCTGCGTACATCCGTGCGCGGGCCGACTGTGGCTGACGTCGGACCGATCGTCTTTGCATGCTGAACTCCTAATGTACAAAGTGACTAACCGACAGTATCAGGGAGTGACATGCATTGCAAATAAACAAAAATTAATAACTTATTGATTTGTGCGTGCAAAGGTAATTAAAACAGCAGGTCGTTATTGGTGTAGTCGCCATTATTCAGTCGGCAAAACACACACATACATTTCATTGTAAGCGTGTTTACATACCTGCCTCTAAAATCGAATATAGCAAGTGTTCTTCCACATACCGCGCCCTCGTCCCTCCTTCCACACTGTAGGGATACTGCCTTTATCATAATATGAAAATAATCCCCCCCCCTCCCACCACCACCTCCCCCCCCCCCAAAAAAAAAAAAAAGAAAAAAAAAAAGAAGAAAAAACAACAACAAACAAACAAAACAGAAACAAACAAACAACCCCCCCCAAAACACACACACACAACGACCACAAACAAACAAACAAACAAACAAAAAACAAAAACCAAACAACAAAACAACCCCAAAAAACAACAGCAAAACAAACCAAACCAAAAGAAAAGCACAAAACAGTAAAGAAACACGCTTCGGGGGGGGGGGGGGGTACCTGTATAAAATGCAAGGAAATAAACACTCTTTAGAAAAACAGGAACAGAACAGTAAACTGTTTTGTACCTGTTTTTCTGAAGCGTGTTTCAATATTTCCTTGCATTTTACACGCTTGGCAGTCGCACGTTTGGTCTGAATTTGGTTATAAAAAGTGCTCTTCCACACACCCTACCCTCGTCTCTTCCTTGCACTTTGAGGGACATGCTGATTATCATACACACACAACTTCATAGGTATACATGTACAGCAGTCAGTACGTGACTGACTCAACTTGTGGCCACACCCTTGATTAACACATATGCAGATGAGCAATACCGGCGCTAACCTCTGATAGATCCATATTGCCAATCAGGTGTCCGATAGACATCGAGCAATATACACCGGCTGTTGCATGCCGCCAGCCAATGCGATGAGTCACAGTGTAATCATTAATGTCCGACTACGGGGGAAAAAAAATGATGCGTTGACAAAATTATTAGATCTTTGCAAGCGTGACGAAAAACAACCACGCTTCGCTTGACAGATGCCACTCCATTGATTATTTATGTATGTTTCGGAATATATTCCGGTAAAGCGACGCCAGGCCGGAGAGTTGAAAACAAAGGTTCCCTGTGTATAACATTCGCTCTGTTGACAGCGAAAGCCGTACGCATGCATGACATAGAAACATGAGGGGGGAGGGGGGGGGGGCGACTATGCATTTCTCACTTCCAGTGCACTGCCTTAACCCATTTAACCCCACGGGCGCATTTCCCAGATTTTGGATGTGTCACCTAACGACTATGTACCTGTTGCAGGAGATGAATGGACCATAATAATTCACAAGGGTAGTGCCAGATTAGCTTGGCGCCATCAGGCGCCAAGCTAATCTGGCACTACCCTTGAATTATCAGGGTCCATTCATTTTCTACTGTAGGGCCCTCGGGGTCTAAATGGATTAACTCTTTGGCTGTCGGTAGCGGATTTTGTCAGAGTCGGAATCATCGCGACTAAAACCTCTACCGACACCCAAAGGGTTCAGAGCCAAATGGCACATTGCCGCACAGTCATGGGAATGATTGTTGTGTAGTCGTCAATGCCGGGTCGAATAATGTACCTCCAAACGACAGACGGGAAGGGAGAGGAGGCACATTTGTTTGGAAAGATTTGTCAGTCTATTCCATCCACTACTTGTTATAGGTGTTGGGCTGAACCTAATCAGTTCAGTCCAAAATCTTCCCACGCCTCTGTCTCGATAACGGAACTGTCACCGCACAAGCCTAGTTTGGATAATGTGATGTCATGGCATTCCGCCTTAAGTTAAAACGAACGCGCTGTCATTTCGTGTGTTTGTTTTGTTAGGCTATACTGCATTTCGGTCAGTTGCGGCCGGGTTTTGTTGTCAGTTGTTGTTGATATTTTCAAATACAATTACAGTTCATGCATTACTGATTTCAATAAATACTAAACACGTGAGTCATTTATTTGTCGTTTTGGGACATGCTTAACCCATTCAGCCCTGACGCACTACAGCAGGACTGAGATGGCCCGGGTCGACCATGATAATTCAAGGGCCTAGTGCCAGATTAGCTTGGCGCCTGTCGGCGCCAAGCTAATCTGGCACTGCCCTTGAATTATCATGGTCGTTCCATTTCCTGCAACTGATGCATAGTCATTGGATGACGCCTCAGTCCGTCCAAAATTTGGGAAATACGGCCGTCGGGCTGAATGAGTTTATTAGTTTGGAATCTCTTTCTCTCTCTCTCAAGTCTCTCTCTCTCTCTCACTATACACACACACACACACACACACACACACACACACACACACACACACACACACACACACACACACACACACACACACACACACACACATACACCATCACACACACACACACACAGACACACACACACACACACACACACACACACACACACACACACACACACACACACACACACACACATTCACTTAGTCATGATTCATTGCTCCATGCTGGTAAGATACAATAACCGAAACAAGAGAGCCACTAGTTAGAATATCTCGCAGCATGGGGTCCCCTGTGTATTCAGCCGCCGCTGACAGCTGCCGTTTGGTGCCACACATCCGCCGGTGCTGTATAAACATCTTAGTCACCAGCCAGAGTCTATAAATATCTGGATACTGCGATCACTGATTATGATATTTATGTCTTACTGGATGAATAAGATTCCATCATACTATTTGGGAATATATTACACAGTTGTTTGCCATGGCGATTTGCTTTTAGGTTTATGATGATCCGCTATGACGACCCCGGATCGACTCACAGCCCAGCCCGCTGCAAGCCCATGAGTACGGCCGAGGGGGGACCGACGCGGGCCCTGGGTGGTTTGCCTGTGGCTATCTGGGCCCGCGTCGGCCCCCGGCACTCGGTACTCATGGGCTTGCAGGCTGGGTGGTTTATACAGCAATGATCCGGCTACGCCGGTCGCAATTCCAAAATTTTGGAGTTGTCATCTGTTTACATTACATATAAGGAGGTAGATGGACTATGATGTTTCAAGGGTGATGATCGACTAGTATGATCTTTCAAGGGCCGGTGTAGGCCTGTAGGCACCAAGCCATTCTGGAACCCCGGCCCTTGTCGGATCGACTCAGTAGTTTACACATTGATCTGTACGCCGGTCGCAAGTCCAAAATTGTGGAGTTGTCATCTGAAGTATACATTAAGGTAAAGCGACTATGACTGATGTTTCAAGGGTGGTGATCGACTATGATATTTGAAGGGCGGTGCCAGAATAGCTTGGCGCCTGTAGGGGCCAAGCTATTTACAGTTTGGCACCGCCCTTGAACTGTCATCATCGACGAACCCTCTTGCGTGGCGCAAGAGTTGCTGAATGGCTTACAGCTTTACAGTACTCCGCTCAGTCTTGACACTATTTTTATCGGCCTCACTGAAAAAAACTCCGTCGTGATAGCCCAATGGTAGGGCCTGAGTCAACACGAATTATTATTTAAGCACTCGTCGACCCATGTAGTAGATAGTGTTCAAAGATTATATTAAAAAAAAGTGATCGATAAGACTGTACGAATAATGGCACTTGTGACATTATAGTTTAATACATTTCGAGACGTGCTGCATCCGGATACGCGGAGTTATGCGCGTATCGCAGCACGTATCCGAATGAGTTAAACCGAAAACGCCTCAGTAGTTGCGGTGTCAGTGCATCAAGTAAATAATCTGTTTATCGATTCTTTTAAACTAATAGTACGAACTCAGTCATAAGTCCAAATCTTAGAAAAAACAAAACAACAACAACAAAAAAAACCCAACAACAACAAAGAAACCCCACCAACTTCAGACCTACAGTAACACTCACCACCACCTACTTGGGAGGAAGTGGTGGGAGGGAGGGGAAGGAGGGAGGGCTCCCACTACTGTCTTTTTCGAGCAGGTGCGTCAGTCAGAGAGAGATCTTATGAATATTCTGCGCGCTTTATTCCGCCACAGTAGCTGCGACACAGGAGGGCCTTTTGAAACGCAAAGATAAGGATAAGCGCATTACTAGCACGCAGTTAGTCTAGCTGTCTCGTTCCGTCTGCAAGAGGCATAGATTCTCATGAACCCCTGCGACGCAGGAGCTCATGAGAATATAATATGTCTCTTGGCGTCAGAATTCGGGTTCATGTGCTTCCCCGCCAGACTGAGAATTTTGAAGCGTAGACTGAAAAGAACCTTTTGAAATGCAGAGTGGGATACAACTTAAACAGTCAGATGGCCAAACCCCTTCCGCATGCACGAGACATAGACTCTCATGCGCCCCTGCTTTTGCAGGGGCTCACGAAAATCTATGCCTCTTGCTGTTGCGACTGGCACCCATTTACGCAAGCTCAGTCATCAACGAGAGGAGGTTTCTGGCGTTAAGGTTTGAGAATAAATAAGCTGAGTGATCGGCAAATACGACATGCCCAATATGGAGCGAAATTGGCGACATTAGACACTAGACACGGCGTCCTTTAATCGCCCACGCACATTCATATCACCTCGTTTTTCAACCCAAGGGATTTTGATCGATTTAGGGAATATGTAAATTCACTGAAAATTTTAAGGATTATATGTATATTCCTTGTTTCACACAGGATATACATATATAATCCCTGACAGTTTAAAGGGATAAACATTTCCCTCAGAATAATCCCAGACCGTTTAAGGGAATAAACATATTCCTTAAAGTTCTGTGTCGATTTGTAGACATTTTCTCTGACATGCACTTTCTAAACGTAATCGCTAGACGTGTTTCCTGAAATACATGTCTTACTACTAGACATCAGTTTTCCGTCCTCAAAACATATTTCCTGAATAATATCGATATAACGCGGCGAAATCCATTCACCGGTCTTTTGAAAGCAAACATGAAAGCAAATGTGAACTTACAAAGGCATGCTCCGCCGAAGAAAAACCAAAACAAGCACAAATCAAACAAGACAAAACAATACCAGTCACTACAACTTTCCTTCTTTCTTAGATTTGCGCATTCAGTTTGACTAGTGAGGCAGAGGAGGTTAGTTACTGATTTGGGTTTAACGCCGAGCAGGCGACTAAGGCCATCTCACGGCGGGAGGCAGAGGAGGCGTTATTGGCGTATAGTAGCATCACATGAAACTTGCACCCGAGGCTTGTTATTATAACTCTTGGGTATGTACTCTTGTCAGAGATGGTAATCTTGCCAGCATCACCAGTGCACATGATAGATGTCGCATTCTTTAATGTTTGAGGGACATTCACTTTCCCGCTTCTTTTTTTTTTTTGTGTGTGTATTTCTAAAAAGCGACTATTTTTGGATACCCTTCGTGTATAGGATGGATGGCCTGCTTGTCCGGCTGTATATCGTGTCATCGGCCAAAAGTACCTCGACTAACTCTCGTCTATCTGAAAAAGGCATAGAGTTCATGCGCCCCTGGACCAGGGATCTTCATCTGCAAGAGGCATAAATTCTCATGAGACCCTGCGGTCGCAGGGTCTCATGAGAATCTATGCCTCTTGCTGGTGTGAGTGGAGGTTCTGTTCCATCCGGTAGTGTAAAGTATAATTTGGCGGATGTTACTGTTACTGATTTTCCATTTGCAAGAGGCATAGATTCTTATGAGTCCTTCTGGCCGCCTCTTGCCTCTCGCTGGTGGGGATACCCGGATAGGCCCCATTTTCTTACATGTCTTTGCTCTTCAAACGGAGGGAGTTACCTGGATTTAAGCCTGTGACTCGCTGAAAGAAAAGGCCTGTCCAAATCTGTTATAGGCACACCACCGTACGTTCGTCGCGTGTGACAGAGGGTGGGGTATGAAACTCAGGTGCGCGAGGATGGCATTTCCTCGTGGGAGCAACAGCCAGCGTACTTCAGTGATTCGTCAACTTTCTTTTTCTTTTGGCCTGATTCGATCACCAAGGACTTAAGATTATTAGATTGATCGATTGACCTTACTTTAAATGGTAGCGACAGACTGTAGCACCTTGCCGCCTTCCTTGCACGACCCCCTGCCTCCTGTCCTAGAGATCACATACATGCAAAAACAGTGACAATTCTGCATCATTATTGCTGTATTGGTTAATTATAATTAGTGAGGTTTTGTTTGAGACGAACGACATAGAACGAGAGCGAAGGCCGCACGGCGGATAACCAGCTTGTTCTGTACGAATAGTCAACATTCCAAACATCTCCAAGAGGCATAGATCCTCATGAGCGCCGGAGGGCTCATGAGGATCTATGCGTCTTGGAGATGTTTGGCATGCTGTCTATGCTTATGATACAAGTTGGTTATCCGCCGTGCCTTCGCTCTCGTTCGTTTTGTCGGTACATGTATTTGTTCATTGGGAAAAAAAACAACAACCTAAAAACGCACCAAACAAAACAAAAGAAAACAAAACACACACACATGACACAAAAACAAAAACAAAAACCAACCAACCAACCAACCAACCAACCAACCAACCAACCAACCAACCAACCAAACAAACAAACAAACAAACAAACAAACAAACAAACAAACTCACCAATACTATGCATCAAACATGCATTGTTTGTAGGCTGATATTTCGTTTGTACTGTAAGAATAATACGATAATGATCAGCCGCAAAGCCGCAAAGACACATGGCTATCTTGAAATAGCCATGTGTCCTGGTCGTTGCCCCGACATTAAGTTAATGACTGCAACCTGTATAATGTTTATGGTCTGTTTTTGTTTTGGCTCTGCTCAAGGCGTGTCGCGAAATGGCACGTTAGCGTCTACGGGCCGTTAATAATTAATCTGCTCAGGCCAGGCTTGACCGGAGATGACATTTTTTTTGGTAGCGTTTGGTATTTGGACGTGGTGTATATTACGACAGTCTATGTCGTGAAACGAAATCTCACCTCTGTCCGCGTGTCCCTATTTGAAGGGGGGGGGGGGGGGGGGAGGCTGACAATGAAGATTAATATGAATGAAATATTAAACTTTGCCATTATAAGCGAGAGAGAGAGAGAGAGAGAGAGAGAGAGAGAGAGAGAGAGAGAGAGAGAGAGAGAGAGAGAGAGAGAGAGATGATGATGATGATGATGATGAAACGTTTTTATTCAGGATAAAACGTTTTAGGCATATCAATGCCTATCTTCCAAACTGTCCTGCTACTCTACACATATTAAAATACATCAGACGATACAGCAAAAGATAAAACATATAATTATAAGTAAAATGATCCCCCCCAAAAAAACTCAGATAAAAAAAAAACAATTTAAGTAAAATAATTTTTGTTTAAATTTTTTTTATTTTTTTATTTACAAATTATTATTGGTCGGGGGTTCGCTACACGGACATTTGTAGGCATGAGGGAGGTCAAAGGAATCATTGTACCCCGAAGGCCGAAGGCCTGAGGGGTACAACGATTCCTTTAACCTCCTCTCTCTGGTCTCACCTAAACGCTTTTTCTTTTGCTTGCTCCTGCACGTGCTTGCACACACTCTTGTCTCTCGTGTTCAGGTTCTTCCCGAGTCTCTCTCTTACGATTTTTCGTTGACGTCATTTTTCCTTTTTCCGCACTTTTGTTCTTCCTTTTCTTTTATTTTACGTCACCTCCTTCAGTTGCCACATTCCTTCTGCCAATGAAGATAAGTAGCGGCTAATCTCTCTGTTTGTTTGTCTATTTTGACAAAGGGTATTTACCCGAAATATTAATAAATTGTGTTGTACCCGTCTTTTCTAAGCGTGTTTCTTTCTCCGTTGGGTACTTCTTTGCATATTACACGCTTGGCAGTCACCTTTTTGGTCTGGATTGCTTATTTTTTTATAATAGACTTATGACGTAATTTAAAATATGTCATGACGTTTCCGTCTCCAGTACTGAGAGTGCTTGTTTCGAACAACACTAAGTAACTCTGTACTTTAGAACGTTTGGCGATCTTTTATAGAACAAAACTCGCATCCAAGATGCGTCATTGAGAGGGCTACAAAACGCCCTTCATTTTTCGCTACAGGGGTTTTTATGTCCACGGTCACATGGTACGGTTTGCGCTAAAGTGACTGGTCGTGTGACGTAGGGAGGAAAACAAATATATTTGTTTTCCTCCCTACGTCACACGACCAGTCACTTTAGCGCAAACCGTACCATGTGACGGTGATATATATAGTACTCAAACCAAGGGGAATCACAGCGCTGGACAGACAACAGTTAGATCCCCTGCCCCCGCAGAACGTTCTAACTGTTGTCTGTCCAGCGCTGTGATTCCCCTTGGTTTGAGTACTGACAATTCTGCCAGCGCTAGCCTCACCTATCTGGTTTGTGAGTAGGTGATATATATAAAAAAAAACCTGTAGCGAAAAATGGCGGACGTTTTGTAGCCCTCTCGATGACGCATCTTGGATGCGAGTTTTGTTCTATAAAAGATCACCAAAACGTTCTAAACTAAAAAAAAGTTGCATAGTGTTGTTCGAAACAACAAACGCTCAGTATTGGAGACGGCAACGTCATGAAATATTTTAAATTACGTCATCAGTCTATTATGTATAAATGTATATTTCCTTGACGTCAGTCATGTCTGGCGTGATCCATGTCGGAAGATGTCTTCTTGATTTCTTTTACGAAAATAGTGGAGGAATGAAAACAAATAGGTTATTGGTCGGAGGGGTTCGCTGCACGGACCCTTGTAGGCCTTCGGGAAGTCAAAGGAATCATTGTACCCCTCAGGCCTTCGGCCTTCGGGGTACAATGATTCCTTTGCCCTCCCTCAGGCCTACAAAGGTCCGTGTAGCGAACCCCTCCGACCAATAACTTATAATATATACTTTACTTTTAACAAAGGCGTCGCCCAAAGCCAAAAAATGCACTCAATCAGATTAGCTCAAAGGGACATAATTTTTCATTCAATTCTGAGAATGCTGTGCTAATGCCATGGAATACCAGGCTGGTAAGCTTGCATTGTGTCATCAGGACATCAGCTGTCTTTTTTGTGACTGCATGACTGGGTTATCCGCAGAGAGACCGACCAGCTCCTTTCGTCAGCCTGTGTCTCCGATCACCTTGTGTCCGACCACAGATCCATTGTATGTGATCTGAATATCATTACCCCTCCCCTCCTCCCGTGATCATCACAAGCAGAAACCTCCGTGCCATAGAACATGAGTCGTTCCATGCTGACCTGGCCGGTGTCCTGTCCAGCACCCCCTCCCCCACAGCCTCCACCCTCAACGCTGATCTCTCCACTCTTATCGACCGCCACGCGCCAGCTACCACGAGGACTGTGAGAAGATCCTAGTGCTCTCCGTCGTTCGTCCCTGACATTCGGACAGTGAAGCAAGAGACACGTGCATGGCGTGCGTCCTAGTGCTTGGAAGTACACCGCCAGATCTACAACGCCGCCAAGCATGCCGTCACGCGTTTGGTTCTTCACGCCAAGACTGTCTTTTTCAGCAGTAAGATAGCTGAGAGTGACACTTGCAAGAAACTGTTTAGTATTACGAACTCATTGCTTGCCAAGTGCAAGACGTCTCCGCTTCCCGTTACCATCCCTACCGACAAGCGATCTTCCTCAATTTTTTTGCGACTTTTTCTGTGATAAGATCAGATATATCCGCGGCGAACTGGATAAGCTTAGTTTGTCTGTTGTTTTGTCGCCGTCACCTTGTTTCGGTCATGGGACCTCTTTCGCATGTTTTGAGCCAGTTACAGAGGCGACTATTCTCGACATTTTAAAAAAGACGCATCCAAAGACATGCGAAAGAGATCCCACACCCACGCCTCCGCCTCTTCTGTACCAACACATTGATCTGTTGATTGGTCCTATGACCCACATCATTAATGTGTGTCCGCTGGTGTGTTCCCGGACGAGTTCAAGACGTCCTTAGCCCGTTAGACCATTGCTGAAAAAAACAAACCTCGATCCTAATGTACTGCAAAATTACAGACCTATCTCCACCCTTCCCTTTATTTCTAAAATCCTCGAGAAGGTTGTTTTATCTCAGATGTTGAAGTACCTCCAAGAAAATTCTCTCCTACATCCCTTCCAGTCCGCATACTTACCTGACCGCTCCACTGAAACTGCCCTGATTAGAATCTTAAACGATCTCCTTTGTGCTGCTGATAATAATGAACTGTCTGTCCTGACTCTCCTTGATTTTCCGCAGCCTTTGATACTATCGATCACTCCATTCTTCTGTCTCGTCTTCACTTTGACTATGGCTTCTCTGACCGTGCTTTACTCTGGATGGAGTCAGTCATACCTCACAAACCGGCGTCTAGTTGTCTCTGTCAACGGCTGTCACTCTGCCCCAGCCCCACTACTTTTCGGAGTACCTCAAGATTCTGTGCTCGGGCCGATTTTCTTCATTCTGTATATGCAGCCGTTAGCTACTTTTTTTTTTTCAAAGTATTCTGTTAGACATCATATGTTCGCTCATGACACACAGTTGCACGATTCTGATCCCGTCCCTGAAGCTGGTCGTTTAATTTCCAACATGGAAAACTGTCTGACAGAAGTTAAAGACTGGATGACTAAACTCCAGCTAAATGATGGTAAAACAGAGTCCATGCCTATCACAGATGGTGTGCGTCCTTCGCACTTGTCCCGTCTTCCCAGTCACATCTCTGTCTGTCAAAATCAAATCACTTTCTCTGACAGTGTCAAAAATCTTGGTGCCATTGACAGAGACCTCAAAATGGATAAGTATGTTAGTCATAATTATCAGCTTTTATTGAACTTCGGCGCATTAGCAGTGTTAGACAGTATCTGACGCCCGAAGCAACTGCAGTCCTTGTCTCCTCCTTTGTTTTATCACGGTTAGATTACTGTAACTCCCTCCTTTCCGGCCTGCCTAAAACCCAGCTAGATAAACTGCAGATGGTGCAAAACAGTGCTGCCCGTTTAGTTCTGCGCGTGCGTAAGCGTGACCATATCCGCCCCGCCCTTGAAAAACTCCATTGGCTGCCCGTACAAGGACGCATTCACTGTATAAACTGTCCTGCATGTGCTTCAACTTATGCTGATGCGCCTGGTCGCTAGCCCATGCTCGCCTCGCTAGTCTTATAAGTCATGGTGAATATATATATTCAGAGTTTCTTATTGTGAACTCTTAAACTTGTTTTCATCCTCTTTGAAATTATAGCTGATTGTACATATATATTGATTTTAAGTTTGGAAATAAAGCATATACTTTCTCTTTATATAAATAAGGACCGTTGTTGGCTATTTACTTATAAAGATCAGAGATGACATATTTTGCACACAACTGTGAATATTAAGAGAAATAAAATTCTTCTTCTTCTTCTTCTCGAACGCCGTCACACTTGGAGTTTGGCTCTCAAAATGAAATCTGTGGTCTTCTGTAGCGCCTCCACAGGCCCGTACAGTTTCTCTTGTAGAGTGGCGGGCTTCGGCCATATCTCCTCCCTCAGCGGCTGGTGGTTCCCACAGTCCTGGAGGATGTGCTCTGCGGTCTGCTCTGCTTCTCCACAAGGGCACAGGGGAGATGGCACGAGGTGGAAGCGTCTGTGCAGGTAGAAATTGAGTCGGTTGTGCCCGGTCCTCAGACGAAAGATGGTCACCTGCTCTTGTCTGGACAGCTGATGGTAACTGTCTAGGGGCCGTTGTGGTGGTCTGTACACAGACTTAATGATGGTCTTCATCTCTGTGAAGCTGACTCCATTTTCATCTTGTTCTTTCTCTGCGCCCACTTTTGCCATTCTGTCAGCTTCTTCATTGCCGTAGATGCCACAGTGTGAAGGGATCCACTGCAGCACCAGTCTGGTGCACTTGATGTTTTGCAGTGCCTCTTGTAGACGTGGCAGTTTGCTTGAGAGAAATAAAATGAAATTCCCCCTTTTTTCCCTTCCAAAAACCAAGAATTAATGCTAGTCCCCGATCACTTCGGTGCCAGTGGGACATTACTATGACTTAATGAATGAAATGAATGCTTCAACTCTATCAACCTGACTTCTCCTGCTTATATCTCTGACTTACTCCATCTGTATACTCCATCTCGCACCGTCCGCTCTTCCTCTGACACACGTAAATTTCGCCTTCCCAATTTCAAATGTAAAATACGTGGTGGTCGTGTCTTCTCCCATCTTGGCCCCGCCACTTGGAACAGCCTCCCCGCCCCGGTCCGTAACTGTCAAACGCTCTCCTCATTTAAAGCACTTCTCAAAACCCACCTCAATAACGCTGCTTTTCACTAGTTCATTTCCCCAGCCATGTATAATTCATCACCACTGACGTATGTGTGTGTCAGTGTGTGTGTGTGTGTGTGTGTGTTTGTGTGTGTGTGCGTGCGTATGTTGTGTGTCTGTGTGTGCGTGTAAGTTAGTTTTTAGTCTTTTCATTGTATCAGCGCTTAGAGCTACTTTTAGAATAAGCGCATAACAAATCTCCTTTATTATTATTATTATTATTATTATTATTATTATTATTATTATTATTAGTTCAAGAGAGAGACCGACCATGATAGTTCAAGGGTGGTGTCAGAGTAGCTTGGCGCCTAGAGGCGCCAAGCTATTCTGGCACCACCCTTGAACTATCATGGTCGATGCCGTCCTCTGTTGTGGTGCATCAGAGTTACTGAAATGGGTTAAATAATTGAACTTAGGGGTGAGCCCACAGACCTCAGTTTTATAATTGTATTATTTGGTGTCCACTGTACCGTGAGGACATGTGTCTTCAGAGAAGCCGGTAAAGAAGTGACCTACAATCCTATTAACCTATCTCTTTTAAGCTAAATTCCAACATTTTCATAGTTTTTGTTACAGGATAATGTTAAAAGCACGATACAAAAATGCCAAGACAAACAAAGTGAGTCGCCATAGGACATGCGCAGCTGCGGAAAAAACGCCAGTTCAGCCGTTTGATCATGATTCTTGTCGCCGACGTTGAGTACTCTACTTTGCTTATTACCCACAGACCCACACACACACCCCTCTACCCCCCCCCCCCCTCTCTCTCCTCGCACACAGACACTTTCTTCTCTTTACAAAATTTGTATTCTTCTCTCCGGGATTTTCGTGTGGGCCGGGTCATTGTTAGAAGTTGAATGGCTTTTGCCCGTTTTCAGTATCTTGCTACTGATTTATAGGGCATGTGGCAGTCCTGTCAGCCAGCCCCTTTTTGCTGCAATGGTTGGTTGGTTGGTTAGTTCGGGTTTAACGTCCACAGCACCGAGGTGATCATGGACGGCGCTGACGGGCGGGTTATGGGGGACAGGGAAATCTATTGCCTATCGAGTACGACCTGAACACTGATCAACTCAGGCGCACTCCAACTGTGCCACTTTGATTGACCAGGACCTTTCAACGGACATGCTATTGAACAAATCCGTTTTTTCCCCCCTGGATTGTGAGTCCAGCTACCGGGGCCGGGACGGGATTCGAACCCACGACCCGGTGATTCCCTTCTCTCTCCTGCTCCGACGTTTAACCGCCTGAGCTATTTCGGACTCTGATTTTGCTGCAAGAGGCTTACAGTTATATAAAACGGACCATGGCAGCCGCAGGGGCCAATGAGAATGTATGCCTCTTCCCAGTAGATATAGGACGGTGTACATTTACTCACATTACTGCTTCTCAGGCGGAAGGGGAAAAAATCAGGTTTGAAACTCTTTCATTTTGATAACTAAACTGCAGCTGGTGATAACTGGACCACGATAGATCACGATAGTTCAAGGGTAGCACCAGAGTAGCATGGCGCCTCAAGGCGCCAAGATAATCTGGTGCTACCCTTGAACTATCGTGGTCTACCGGCCACAACCGTCGAGAACGCCTCCCAGATTTAACAACACTTGAAAGAGTTACTCGTATAGGAGTGTGAATGCAGGGATACAATGGTGAACATAAGGATACAAAGCCAGGGAAACTGTATGTCACTGGGTGACTGGCAGCCTTCGAAAAGCTCTTTCAAATATTGAATTACGCCGACAGTTCTTATTGAATAACGAAGCTAAACTTGTTTAAGATTGCATCGGATTCGCTGTTTGAATCTCAATATGCAAATCAAAACATAGGCTACACTTCATTAAGGGTTCGGTGCGAGTCTGTATAACTGCTGCGCGGCAACTTAATTGATTGTAGTTGTTGACCTGAAGTTAGACTAGCGTAATTTGTTCTGGTGTTAGTAAAAGGTTCCTGTTTATAGCAGCATGAAATTTCATCTACGGTATCGCATATATTCCGATGATTTAAAACATGTCGCATTTCTTTTGCTCGTCAGTATATATAGGCTCTATCTTTTGCTGTCTGGTTGCTTGACAGTGAAAGCGTAGAGCTGACATTGACCTCTTCCTGTCTCTCTCTCTCTTTTACCCCGCCTGGGGGATTTGGGTGAGGTTAATTACTTTTTAGTTCCCAGGGTCACACTGGTCGGCACCATAGGGTGGGGTTTTCTCCTTCGGTTTTTTCTTAGGGCTTGCCGCTTATGTTTCTCTCTACCCTTCGTACTTTAACTTTTATTTTCCGTCTTAAAATTCTCTCTGCTGTCTGCGCTGCCTGTAGTCCTTTGTATTGGATGTGTATTGCCAAATGGTCTGCGGCACCTAAGAGTTGATATGTTATATGTTTGTGGTTTATGCTGTTAAAAAAAAGTTTCCCTGTACATATTTTGTAATTGTAACGATTTTCTACTTTATTGTGAACAAGGGTACGATAAACTGAAGGTGCAGCTTCCTTAGAATGTCAGGTTTGTTTTGCAAGATATACCGGCTGGCGACATTTAATTTTCACTTAAGAGCTTCTGCGTCAGTGAGCTTTTATTTTTTGTTTAGCATTACTGAGCCTATGGTGTCCTTCCGAGAGTGACAGAACACGCACTCTACAAGCAGTCTTCTTTGTTCCTGAGCATTGTAAACATACCAGATGCCCGTCACATACCCTTCTTACGTTTCTTGAGTGTCTCCAGTTTGATGGATCGACGTGTGTGTCTACGCAGACATGTTACAACCTTCGCGGGCAAAACAAGATGTCACTTCACTACATACATGTATGAGACGCATGGTATACACAGACATTTGCATATTCACCACCTTCTGGCAAAACGTACACCATGCCGGCACATAATTTTCGATATTCAGTACCTTCAGTATTCGCGATGTACGACTGGATCTGCAGGAATCATCGCGACTAAAACCGCTACCGTCACACCCCCCCCCCCCCCCCCCCAAAAAAAAAAAAAAAAAAAAAAAATGTCATGTGAAAAGATTTATGTGCTTCTGTTGTTGTGTTATGAAAGGTGATCTTACATTCGGGTGTTTTCTTCCTTTAAAAATTCAGGACCAAAAAAGGTGATTACCAAGCGTGCAACATATATAGGCCTACATTTGTCTAAAAGAATATTATTATTGTGTAGCGATTAATTAAAATGTATAGAATTGGTAGGTGATGCATTATCTTTCTTGTTTATTTGTCCACATTGAGCAAGGGTTAAAGAAACACGCCTTGAAAAGATGAGCACAAAGAGTTTGCCACAGTTAGTAAACTGTTCGTGCTCAACTTTGAGTGCATGTTTCTTTATTGGTTATTGCTCTTCTTTAGTTTACCGTTAGATTACGCCTGCATTTTCTGCTTCGCTCTTCAAACATTAAAACTGCCTGGAAATTCAATGATATCAAAGAATACAAAGTTTTCTATGAAAAAGGTTCAAAAAGGTTATGTTCGATGACAGCGTTTGCATTCATATCATCCGTGACTATAAATATGCACGTTTCTTTTGTTTATTCCCTTAGGGATCTGCACTATTAACCCCCTTGTGCAAGCAGCCACCGGTACTCTGGTTGCATATACAAAGGGGTTGAATAAGATGAATTATCGGCCAGAATGCAATTCTTTGAGCAAACTCCATATATGGTAACTGAGCCTGATGTCTCATCGATTGATTATTTAGACGTCATAGGCCACAGCCTCCTACCGCAGGCGACAAATTAACAGCGTGTTGACAACATATTGAGGGGCGGAGCCAGTGTGCATTATGCGCGCATGACCGCATTCATGTTCGTCCCTCTTCGCCATACCTGGCAAGCAAATACTTTTTTTTAAATTTTTTATATATAACCGTCCCGGTGTCCTAAACAACACAAAGCCGAGTCTCTCAATAGGCTTTCTGCAGCTCAGACCTGACAGAAAATTAATGGCGTCTCTCAGCATGAGCAGTCACTGAAGGAAATCACCTATAACTCACGCACACGGTCTAACTTGATGACTTTCACGCCTCTGGGGTTGTCTATTTGTCTGTGGAAAATGGATCTGTCATGGTAGTTTTAACGTAGTGCCGTATTAGCCTGGTGCCTCTTGAAAACAGTCTACCTTCGCTTACCCGCTTTATAGTGACGAGAAGAATCAAGTTGAACATTACCCAGTTGCAAGAGGTATAGATCTTCATGAGCCCCCGCAGTTGCGGGGGCTCATGAGGATCTATGCCTCTTGCTGAAAACACTTTGTATCCACGTTCCTTGGACGGCTGGGGATCTGTGACGTTGAATTTACAATGATTTCAGAAACACAATTCCCGTCCACTGGTAGTGAGGGTGTGAAGGATAATTGTGTGTGCTGATCTGTAATTTTACACCTTACGGTTTCAAGCTGTAATGTCTAAAATCATAGACCAGTACACGCATTGTGCACCACCTCTGGGGTCGATATCTAGTTTATGACTCAGCTAGAGGTCTACCTAAACTGTCCTAAAAAGGAGACAAAAATCACGATTGATTAACTTTGACAGCACTATAGAGATAATGATTGGTGTGTGCTGGTGGTGTGATTATCCCGGGAACAACCATTAGAACAAGTACTATTTTTTTAAAAAGCCAAATGTGCGTACATACAAATAAAACAAACAAGACAAACAAAAGAAACAAACGAACGAACCAACTAGACAACCAACCAACCAACCAACCAACCAATCAACGAACGAACGAACAAACGAACGAACGAACGAACGAACAAACAAACAAACAACCAGACAGATAATCAACCAGCCAAAAAAACGAACGAACCGACAGACGGGACGGGACGAAACGAAACGAAACAAACAAGCTTTCCCATGCGCAGGCGAGATCCTTTACATTTCGAGGTAGTCGTGAACTTGACTGGTATAATGTGCGTTAAGGCATACATGGGAAAATACCACCAAGGTTTCTGTATCGATACAGCACCACAAAGAAAACGGTCACAAGGAACTGGGCTTTTTGTTGTGAGTATATGTCGACTTTCTTCCTACTCTTTTAATCCCCAGATAAAGCCAACTTTCATTTTAGAAGTGGCTGAGGAAAACTCCATGCAAGTCGTGAATGAGGGTTTAAGTCGTAGGCTAGCTCAAAGTTGGTGCCTGAATAGCTTGGCGCCTACAGGCGCCAAGCTATTCAGGCACCAACCTTGAGCTTTTGTAATCCACCCACGATCGGCATTTTACGTTAGACGTGAATGTACGCCCAGAGTCAGGTCTGTGATTTAAAAAGAAAAGTCCCAACAGCTATAGATTGAGAGTTATGTTATGGCTGAAACTTTGGGTTCAGTGACCAGGAATACGGCCTGTATGAAAAGAAACGCGTTAGTGCAGCGGAAGGAGGGAAAATAAAAAGTGCTCCGTCTCACAGTGCTGTGATTTATGCAGCCCTGGTTTTGTTGTCGATGGGGACCCACAATAAACGTGCTGTGAACTTGGTGACCATAGCCAACATTAATTCCCCGTCGCACAATTGTAACTGTTCAGCTAAAGGTAGGACTGGAGGGCTTCTGACGATTTTGAGAACGATACTTGAAAGAAAGCCGGCTGTTGTAAATCATACAAGTTTTGGTCGCCACACAAGTGCTAATTGCCAGTTTAGTTGTGCGTTAAGCCTTAACTCAATCGCGGCCAGCCGCATCCGGCTGCGGCTGGCCGCGGAATGAGTTAACTCATTCTACCCCAGACACACCACAGCAAGATATGGGTCGACCATGATAGTTCAAGGGTGATGCCAGAATAGCTTGGCGCCTATGGGCGCCAAGCTATTCTGGCATCACCCTTGAACTATCATGGTCGATCTGTGTCCTGCACTGCAACGCAGTCTTCAGAGGACAATGGCAAAATTTTGGGATTTCGGTCTTGGGGTACAATGAGTTAAACTGTGTGTAAGTACGCATTTGCGTTCGGTTGGTTGCTTGCTTGAATGTTTGCTTGCTGTATGTTTGTTGTTGCTCGTTGTTTCTTATTGTTTGTTTTTGCTTGTTGTTTGTTGTTGTCTTGTTGTTGAATGCGAATAATAAAAAATATCATGTCATACACTGATGTATGCCAGCACTACCAATTCTATACAAAAAAATGTAATTAATCGCTATACAATTTTAATACATGGCTATAACAATTGGACGATAACAAAGGAATGTTTACAATGACCAGTCGCTCTGTGAAAGAACACTAACAAGGGAATGTTTACAATGACCAGTCACTCAATGAAAGAACACTGTTTTTCTGAGCATTTGATGCCATGGTGTGCAGGGCAGCAACATTAAAGGTCCCCCACTTCTTTGACAACGAATTCAGAATTAGTTCACCTAGTGCTAGCATGCCTTTACCGTATGTAATCAAGTGACGCTTATTGGCCACTGAGACACATTTTTATCGGTAAATCGTATATAACCACGTACACTCTTTTGTGGAAAGTCGTGTGAATATACCCACACTCGCGTGAAAATGTTTCCTAGTCATATAACAATGTTACGTCCATCTGCCCGTCGAGTATGTTACAATGTGTACTGTTCTGTGGTTTTGGACCTTACGGCTGAAAGCCGTAAGGTCCAAAATCACAGACCAGCACGCTTGATATTTTGTTTCTCTTTCGCACGATCCGAAGGAATGTTCGCGACTACGTGATTTTCATTGGCAACGCCTTTTCTTTGTAACGTATTTGCACTGGGTTCAGCTGTACGAGAAGGGCCTACATACCTAGGGATACGTGGAATACTTGATTTTACTTTAATATTTTAGGCGTCGGAATTACAGGTCCGACCAAGAGATTCTAAAATAATTTAACCCGTTCAGTCCCAGCTGTCGCAGACTGTGTTTCTGCAATCCCCCTTAATTCAGCACCAAAAAAAAAAAAAAAATAAAAAAAAAAAAAATAATAATTAAAAAAAAATAGACGTCCCAGGAACATGGATTCAAAATGGTGTCAGCCAGAGGCATAGATCCTCATGAGCCCCCCACCTGCAGGGGCTCATGAGGATCTACACCTCTTGCAGCTGAATGGTGTTGAAATTTTCTTTGCACTTGATGGGGTTAAAATCACTACTGCAAGATCAAATTTTAATTCTTGCGATCATTATTACAGGCGAAGATTGAAACTAGGTCACCATGTGAATGTTTAAATACATATCAATCTGTGTAAATTAAATTAATTGGAATTAAATTAACTAAAATGAAATGCATAAAGCTATATTGATACATCTCAGTTTAAATTGGAATAACGTTTATATGTGAACGTGAAGAGCAAAGATGTCAAAACTTCAAGCGTGGAAAATGCAGAGAGCATCCCAACCAAGAAAGAAACACGCTTAGAAAAGACAGTTACAACACAGTTTATTAATATTTCAGCTTTTAAGCCGAAATATTAATAAATTGTGTTGTAACAAAACAAGTTGCAACTTCCCATGACGCGCATTGTGTATGTCTATTACGTCATAATAGACATTATACAAACTACGTGTTACGAAGATGCATCTACTCCCTGTCTCTCAGCCAGGATCATACGCATATTCCCGTCACAAAAAAAAATAAGTTGCAAATTGTGTACTTGCATGCATGTCTATTTTAAAACAAGATGAGGATTTCATCCCAAAGTCTACCGTATTGTTTGGAGCTCAGATGCCTTTATCTTTTAGGAACATTCAGAGTTGTTCATAATTTTAGGCTTATTATGCTGATCCATTTCCCTCCTCTCTAAGCCAACCCCTGATCAACACACGTCGGCACACACAAATAAAGACGGACACACGGCGCTTCCCGCCATTAGTACGCTCTGTGGGCTCGTGTAGCGACAAGAATCCATCTCCTTCTACTCTAACCCACCCTCTGATCCACACACACTGGCACACAGAAATAAAGACGGACACACGACGATTTCCGCCATTTGTAAGCTCTGTGGTCTGGCGTAGCATAGCTATTCTGAAGAAGAATAATAGCACGAGCAGCGAAATGACGTCGCTGTGTTCATAGTGACGACTCGATATTATACGTCACTCATTGCAGTACTAACATTTGACGTATCGGAGAAAGAACTGTTCAATTTGCTTGCTGATTTTCACGCCTAGGGCTTACAGGTCACAATTTGACGTAATCCTACCCCAGGGCCGGGACAAACAGCAGGTTTATGCAAACACTGTTTATGAAAACTCATGCGAGTATTAATGAGAAGATAGTTTTTTTTTCGTAAAAGAAAAATTAAAGTTATGTTAGATGTTTTACAAATCGTGACTAGTAAAAAGTGGTGCAAAACACTGTCTGATTTTCACCTATGGCATACAGGTCACAATTGACCTAATCGTACCCGACAGCCGAGACAAACTGTAGGCTTATGTAAATACCGTATACGAAGAATCATGCGATTATTAATGAGGAGGTTGGGTTTTTTTTCGTAAAAAAGATTCAACTGTTTTAAGATTAACCCATATAATTCGTGAAATTAATCCTTAAAACGTGAAAATATATATTTTCAAAACATTTAATTATTACTCAAAAATTTCTAGAGGTACAGTGCTGCTTAACAAACTCATTCAATATCTCCCTTTTATCTAGCTATACACAAAATATCTAGTAAAAATAAGAAAAAATACGGACTCCAGTGTGCCGGATCAACCGGTTTTTTTGTGAAACGGTCATTTTCTCGCCAATGAGCATCTTAATAAAAATAAAAAAATCCCCAAAAGGGTCCCGAGATAATTCTTTTAGGGACAATATCCTAAAATTTCAAAGCTTGTCCGTCCTCAAACGTGGGCTATAGTCGCTGTCACACACACACACACACACACACACACACACACACACACACACACACACACACACACACACACACACACACACACACACACACACCATCACACACACACACACACACACACACACACACACACACACACACACACACACACACACATACATACACACGCGCGCGCGCGCGCGCACACACACACACGCGGCGTTTGGCGCCAAAAAGACGTTCTCTAGCCGCAAGGTTTGCGTAGCTAGACGTGAGGTCATTGTTATCCGGCGCGTTACTTCTTTGCCAGAATTTCTGCGCCGCACTCCAAAAACATGTGCAGTGCTCCGGAATGCGCTCCGACCCAGCCCCATTTCAAAATCTACCGTATTTTTTAAATACGGTAGACAAAAAAAGTTTTAACCCAAAATAGTAATAAATTGTGTTGTCTAGGTAGTCTCCCGTGTGACGCCGCAGCCGAAGTTGGGTCGCCGGCAATTTTGCTGCCGCAATTTTGTTGTTTTACTGCGCCATAATGTCAGCTCAGTGCCGGTTTGCCAGCAACTTTGGAAAACATCCTAACCACTCTCCTGACCGACCATCGCATTACTTCATGGAAAGTGATCGGGGAAGACGAGCAGTCAGTGGTGGTCCTCAGACTGAGCTCACAGCATAACGACATCACACCGCCATTACAAGCCGGTCAACCCGTCACGGGGCACTGGAGGAAAAAAGCGCCCAGCCCAATTTCGCCGGGACCAGCGGAGAGCAGACATGGAACAATACAGGACAAGACAATGGACGGAACAAACAAGTAAGAAAGAGAAATTGACGGAGACCACGATCAACAAGTGTGATAATGAGTTGACAGTGAACAAAGTGACAGTGCCCACATCAAACAAGCTGACAGCAAAGGCAGCACGGCCCCGCTAACACAGTACATAGAGGTTTGGGAGGAAACTGCGACACACTGATTCAGCGTCAAGTGCTACTGAATGGTAATGCGTCACCTAGTGCTTTTTAGTGTTTCTTGCTACGCCAGAGACAGAACGTATGCGATACACGCAGGACACAGGCGACGTAAAGAAACAAGTCACTAGTGCAAACCAGGCTGTGTCACCCAGTGTAGCACGTGAAACATGCCTGTCACAGAATAGCCCTTGCAATCTTGACTGTGTTGGGGACACGCGCATGTACACTGACCCAGAAAAGGCACAACATGATGACATAGTGTGTTGTGAGTCGGACAATGAGTACCCTGATAGCTGCAGTGACACGGATTACCTGGACAGACTGGCAGAGGAGGCGGGGCTTGACCCTGCAGTAGTTCTACCGCGTGTCGGCGAGATCACGGACCCGCGACCGACACAGGAACGATGCAGGACAAAAACAGAAACAGGAACTAAATTCTCCAACGAAAAAACTGTATTGTGACAGCGATGACGTTTACCTTTGACTGTCAGATGCAAAGGAAAGACTTTTTTTTTCAAACAGAGATGTCCTGTGACATATTTAAAACGTGATATAATGACACACACACACACACACACACACACACACACACACACACACACACACACACACACACACACACACACACACACACACACACTGTTACGATTGTCGTTGTGTTGTTCTGTGAGAGCATGCATGTGTTAATCGTAGGAAACGATCCGATATTTGAGCTATCATGGTTGCGAATCACGTACCTTTTCAGTGAGATTCTCTATCGTTCGTGAATGATAGCGGAATTGGTTTTTGATACGCTAAGATTAGTCCGGAAGTTTCTAGCGAAGTCGCAAGGAGAAGAGCGGTTGATTTTTGGAATGCGTAGTTTCGCCGCTCAGAATAGATTAAAACGTTCTAGCAAGGTCGCGCTTTCTAGTGACCTTACATGTGACGTCAAAGGTGTAGGCAACATTTCGCTACACAGGCGGTATACTAGACGCTCTATTTTTAGTCATAGTTGTTTCCTGTGCGCCGTGTGAAATTAGCAGCCGTTCTTTGTGTATTATTAAAGGTCATGAACGGTTTGCCATACTTTTGTGTGACGTCATTACACACTAGGATTTGGGGCCGAAATGAGCAGTCGAATTTTTGTAGACTATTGTAGTTATTCTAGAAAGTTCTTTCTTTATTAATATTTATGAGTTTTAGTTACGTGTTCCGTTCTGATTGCCGTTGCGTTGTGTACTCAGTGATTCCTTAGATTATTCTGGAAAGTCGTTTTACTATAAAAGTTGGTGCTAGGAAGCACGTGTGTACTTTGTCTTGCATTGTCAGTTGTAGAGACACACAGTTTATCGTAGGTACGTGGCCCGTATAGGGTGTACATTGTGAGAGACGCAGCGTAACAGTGGTGTACGTTGTATGAGAAACTTTGTGTCGCCAGTGTTGACATTTTCAGAGGAGACATTGTATCAGTGTTGGTGCATTTGGGAATGCAGTGTGGAGATCGCATCGCTGAATTAATGAAATATTGTTGGAACTGTTACTCAAGTGTAGCTTACATCCTTAAGCCACGTGTGACGGGTTGCAGCTGAATGAAGTTTATTTAAAAGAACCTTACGTGCGTGCGTCTGGTGTGTTTATCATACTACGACTACGACTCCACCACGTCACACACACACACACACACACACACACACACACACACACACACACACACACACACACACACACACACACACACACACAAAATGAAAAACGCATAAAGTTGAAATTGTGTTGCCGCTGTCTTCCGGCGTAAGCGTGTTTCTTTCTTCGCTGGGATGCTCTCTTATTCTGCGTGAATATCTGCTGTAGACAGCGTTACATTAGAACTGTGAACGAAATTTCAAACCATAACTGAGACTGCACTACGTAAATTGCAGTAAGCTTGGTGCAAAAGCTTGACTTCTTTTCGCGGGACGGTTGGCTATCATATCAAACAAAATGTCAGTGTGTCAGCTGCCACGCCGGAGCTGCAAAGACGGAAAATGTGTTTACCAAGATTTAACCCCTTTGCTATCAGACTTTCCTCTGACTGTAATTAACCCTTTCACATTCAGCATCAACTGAAGTGGGCCAGATCGAGCACGATAGTTGAGGGGTAGTGCCTGATTAGCTTGGCGCTAAAAGCGCCACGCTAATCAGGCACGACCCCTGAGCTGTCAAGGCCAATCTTTCGTCCTTAAATTGTCGGTAGTGCATAAAAGACACTGATGTTCACAAGTGTGAGAGATATTATTTTGTGAAGTTATGAAAGATATTTTTCTGCAAAGTTGTGAGAGAATGTATGCCTCAATATTACAAATTATGCGGCAGAATGGTCTATTTTTGGAGCGATTCTTGTCAGCGCAATTAACCGTCCATCTGCCGTCACAGTGTTGCCCAAAGAAGGTGTGGGGCAGGGGAGGGGGAGCGACTTGAATACTATGTGACAAAGTCCCTTTGAGGACGACACAAAAGCCGAAAGTAAACTCGGCTCATCATTCCCCGACCGCTTTCAGTTCACGGCACTGTTTGTGTAGTATCTTGTCTCTGTCTCTCAGGATCACACGTAAAAGGATACTCCCGGTTACCTTTTTCTTCTTCTTCTTCTCGAACGCCGTCACACTTGGAGTTTGGCTCTCAAAATGAAATCTGTGGTCTTCTGTAGTGCCTCCACAGGCCCGTACAGTTTGTCTTGTAGAGTGGCGGGCTTCGGCCATATCTCCTCCCTCAGCGGCTGGTGGTTCCCACAGTCCTGGAGGATGTGCTCTGTGGTCTGCTCTGCTTCTCCACAAGGGCACAGGGGAGATGGCACGAGGTGGAAGCGTCTGTGCAGGTGGAAATTGAGTCGGTTGTGCCCGGTCCTCAGACGAAAGATGGTCACCTGCTCTTGTCTGGACAGCTGATGGTAACTGTCTATGGACCGTTGTGGTGGTCTGTACACAGACTTAATGATGGTCTTCATCTCTGTGAAGCTGACTCCATTTTCATCTTGTTCTTTCTCTGCGCCCGCTTTTGCCATTCTGTCAGCTTCTTCATTGCCGTAGATGCCACAGTGTGAAGGGATCCACTGCAGCACCAGTCTGGTGCACTTGATGTTTTGCAGTGCCTCTTGTAGACGTGGCAGTTTGCTTGCTGTTGCTGCCTCAAGGACACCATGGCATCAGTAAGGAAGACAATCTGGGCATCAGGGTCTGCAGTGCCACTAAGGGTGTTAGCTGCGTGGACCAGGGCTTCCACCTCAGCTCTGTAATTTGTGCAGTGAAGGCCTGTTGGTACTGCCTCTGCCTGCCATTTTCCGTTTGGGTACTGAATGTACACCCCAGCCCCTCCATCCTGAACTGCATCTGTGGCTGATCCATCGGTGTATGCCCGTATCCATGCTTCCTGGGGATACTTTTCTTCGAGCATGGCCAGTGTCAGGGCTTTCTTGCTCACAGTGCTGTGCTCATCTCTGGTGGTGATGTAGGGTACCGTGGAAGAGATGGTGATGTTTTCTGGCTTACTTTCCCAAGGTGGAAGGTCGCTAGCAGGATTCAGAGCCTCTACCTGCGCAGGCAGCTTTGCCTGGTGTTTTCTCTGCAGTGCTCTCGTCTCCTTCACAAAGCTTGATCTTTTCAGTCTCCCTGAGGTTGGTTGTTTCATCCTAGCGTTCATGTTACCTTTTTTATATTCAGCGTAACTTCCAATGGTTCCAATGAGTATCAGAAATGTTTATAAAATAGGAAAGGGTCCCAGTGGCGCACGAACAAAAAACCCCACACAAAAACACAACCAAACAAACAAAATACAACAACAAAAAAAACCAACAACAACAAAAAACAACAACAACAAAACAACCCACAACAACAACAAACAAACAAAAAACAAATAAAACAACCAAACACACGCACAACACAACAGCAAACAAACATCCCCCCCCCCCCCCAATAAAAAAAAAAAGAAGCAAAAAACCCCAACAACAAACAAAGCAACAACAACACAAAACAACAAACAAAACAACAACAAAAACCCAACAACAAACAAACAAAAGAAAACAACCCCAACAACTTCGTTTCCTCTCGTCCATCATTCTGTCGGCTATAACTCATTTGGTATAAGAATCAACATAACGGTGAATGCTTCTTCACCCCTCAGCATTTTTTTTAATCGTTCGCAAGGCATTTTCAAGGGTTGAGAAATAAATTTCTCACCCTGGCGACCATGGCCTAATAATGGACGCGCTGACATCAACAGTCGTGTCGTCTGGACCTTTTTCTGTCGTTCTGTCTCTTGTTTGGAACAACTTGATTAAGTGGTGGTTTGTGCTATTTTTACAGGAATATTATTGAAGGCTAGACACAGTAGAAATGAGACCTATTTCTTGCCGCAGAAGCACACTCAAAGTTATGAGGCGTTGGGTCTGATAGAAATGGCCGCCCGGGGTCCGCTTTCAAAGTTGTTTTCAGCCCCAAAAAGTATAACGATGCACATGGTATACGTTGCTTAGGCAATAGGGCTCTCGAAACAAAATTCACCCTCGGCACTAAGCTCGCGCCCAACAAAGAATGCCCTCGTGAACACACTCAATCCCTATTGTCTAAGAACTAGTGTCGATGTGGATATACTTGGAAGAATTTTTTTTTTTTTTTAATTTTTTTTTTGTGTGGACAATTCTTATAAGAAATTTGATTACGACATTTCTGCAGGATACTGACTTGCAGCGAAAGATTTAAAACTGTAGCCCGTTGAGTTTGCCTCTGATTTTTGCCTATGTACCCGGCAAGTTTACCTACATCCCTCCCTTAGGGCCTGTCCATTCAATTTCGGCTATAGCCATCCATCTGCAAGAGACATAGATTCACGTCGAAGTAAACAAAGGTCCTCGGGCCGATGTGGGCCACAGTAGGCCCGCGCACGATAGTGCGCGGGCCCACTGCGGCCGATATCGGCCCAAAGGTCTTTTGCTTTATTTTCGCCCGCAAGAGTTCATTAATTTAGGGTCTTTGCCTCAGTCTTTCAGACACACAGATTGTCTGCGGCAGTTTGCAGACATCACTGTCACTCGAACGGAGAGAGTCGGGCCGGGTAGGAACACGGCCTCAGACTGTTCAGTGTCAGCCTTCAGTTCAGTCATACCCACGTCCAATAGCCACATTATCGCCCGATCTTTCCCCCGCCATCTTACAAAACCCAGTGTGTTTTGTCAATGGTTGTGGGGGTTAGCCAGACCACCGGTAGAACCTGTTTAGTTTGTGGGCCGAGCACAAAAATAACAAAACGGATTGCGCCTTCTTGGCTCCTTTTTCAAACAAATGGCGCGCTAGTAACAGGTTGGAAGCTGGGTTTCGTGTTTCATTTATACGTGACTATAGAGTTTGATATAGTGCATGGTACATACTCTGAGTTGTGTCATTCATAAACGGTGTAAAGATGTGACTAGTAAGTGCCGGTAAGTAAACTTTCGACGACGCGTAGACTTTTGAATAGACTCAGTTTGCTTTAGTCGAATCAGACTACAGTTGAAATGTGTGCCAGACTAGAAATTATCCATGTACCATATGGTTGGCCGGTTACATCGAAGATTTTACACGTAATTTAGGATCTTTGGTTTTGTTACGTAAACTCTGATGTTGTGAAGTATTTACACGTTCACGTAGTTCTAGCACGGCCAGACACCTGTGTATGCAGCAATGGAGAGACATTGTACAGCTTACTACCGAATGAATTTAACCCATTTAACCCCAAGGCCGCATTTCCCAAATTTTGGAGGTGTCACCTAACGACTATGTACCAGTTGCAGGAAGGTGGATCAAGCATGACAAGTCAAGGGTAGTGCCAGCGGCTTGGCGCCTGATGGCGCCAAGCTAATCTGGCACTTCCCTTCATTTATCATGCTTGATCCACCTCCTGCTGTAGGGCGTCGCGACTAAAGGGGTTAAGGTACTCCGTGTTCGGATGCTCATAACCTGTACCTAATATAAATATTATCTGTCACTAAACGTGCGATCTGAGTGAAGCATATTCTTTGAAAGCCCACTACCGCCGTAATTGTTCAAAGATACACTTCTGTAACAGATGCCGGGTTACGAAATGCTACACACAGGTCTAGTTATGGTTGATTAAGACACAGGACAATCTACTAAGTTCAGCACACGTCGTCTTTATACTGATCTAGTAACCTGACAATGACTGCACTCCGTTCTAGTATATACAACGCTATCAGTACGAGAAACAGCTACAAATAGCTGCGCACTAGAATAATACATAAGTGCGATTACACGTGTGCTTTTGCTGCGTGTCCAAACTGCTGTTAAAGGCCCACTACCGCCGTAACTGTTCAAAGATACACTTCTATAACAGGTGGTTACGAAACGCTACACACAGGTCTTGTTATGGTTCATTTAGACACAGGAGAATCCAGTTCAGCACACGTAGTCGTCTAATATCAAGTAACCTTACAATGACTCCACTCCGTTCTATAAATACAACGCTATCGGTATGATAAACAGCTAAAAATAGATTGACACGCTAACGGCTGTGCAGAATAATTAAGTACGATTCCGCGTGCGCTTTTGCTGCGTGTCCAAACTGCTGTTAAAGTTCGTTGGGTGTGTCGACAAGGCGGCATAATAAACACATAAAAATTATTATGCTGAAATGTGTCTACGCGTAATGATACGTTAAAGTTCATTAGGTGTGTCGTCAAGGCCATAGCAAACACAACTGGTGCTGAAGTGTGTCTTCAGATTTATGCTCAAAATGTAATAAAACATACTGCTTGTTACAAGATAAGGAAGACTGAAAAACACAAATGTTTACTCCCTGGCAGCAACTGACGATAACATTAGGAGGGAAAAAACGCGTAACCACGGGTCCTTTCCGCCAAACGGGTGTCCTTAGTATCTGTCAAGGGGTTAACCGATTTAGCCCCAAGACACTAAGAGCAAGAGATGACTCGACCATGATAATTCAAGGGTAGTGCCAGATCAGCTTGGCGCCTGACGGCGCCAAGCTCATGTGGCACTACCCTTGAATTATCATGGTCGATCCATCTCTTGCGACTCGTACAGTCGTAGGGTGACACCTCCAAAATGCGGCCTTGGGGTTAAATGGGTTAAAGCTGTACGACCCCGTCAATGGGCTGTCAGTACAACAGGTGAACCTAGGGCTGGTTTTCCCTTCTGTATGCATTCAGGATTTCTTTATTAATCTCATTCAGCCCGACGGCCGTATTTCCCAAATTTTGGAGGCGTTATCTAACGACTATGCACGAGCTGCAGGCGATGGGTCGACCATGATATTTCAAGGGCAGTGCCAGATTAGCTTGGCGCCTGTCGGCGCCAAGCTAATCTGGCACTACCCTTGAATTATCATGGTCGACCCATCTCCTGCTGTAGTGCGTCAGGGCTGAATGGGTTATGTCAAGGTGAGGAGATACTGTAATACATGTATACTGCAATAACCTACAGTGGGCGGACTTGAGTACTCTTTAACAGCAACATCAGAGGCGGATCTAGATGGGGGGAGGGGGTGGGGGGGGGGGGGGTGCGGACGTCAGCATGCACACACGTACTACGCACATTACCTGATTAAAAAAAGGTTGAATAGAATCATTTTCAGCAGTCTCCGTTCTTCGTTTGATTTTTGCGCGAAAAATGTCTCAACAGAAAGTATAGGACTACCCTTCTCTCTTTTTCATCATGACACTGAGGCACAGTTGAATTAAGCCGGATCCGCTTTGCGAAGTCCTAGAGCATTTGAGTGTGCTTGAGTACATAACGTCAGCTCATAAATCCGGCCTAATCATTTTGGCAGTTTGAAGTGCGTAGGCCAGTTGTCGTGTGTATTTATTGTTTTACAATGTGCATCAGTGTTTACACATTTGAGACGTGCTGCATTGGGATACGCGTCATGTTGCCGCATATCCGAACGCAGCATGTCTCGAATGTGTTAAAAGATGTCCGCTCACATTTATACAACAGCACGAACCAGACCCAAAAGCGTGTCAGTAAAACGCCAAGAAATTCACAAGAGAGAAACACGCGTGCAACAGCACTAAAGCAAGGTCAGGTGGAATATCCAGGGGTCAGTTGCGTGAATGAGCTTAGCCCTGCGCCAGCCACTAAGCAAGGTGCTCCGTTACAGCGGAGCACCTTGCTTAGTGGCTGGTGCAGGACTAAGCTCACTCATGCAACTAACCCCATGTTCTCTAGCTTGTGTGCTGGTCCGTGATCTGGAGCTTACCTCGCGCTGGGACCATATGGCGTTGAGGCGCGTCCCCTGGGTGGTGGATAGGGGGTCCCTCGCGAGCGGGGTGCACCGAATAAAATAAGGTGCCGTGAACCAACTTGGTCTAAGGGAAGGTGACCCCGACAGAAAACCCCTGGTCCTCCTAGTAAGGGGTTTGGGCGTGGGGGGTAGCTTCCCCACCCTGCAAATAAGGAAATAGCTACAAAAACGCCGAGGAAAAGACAAACAGCAATTCCTTTCCTGGAGGAGGAAGGTTTTTCTACCAGAAGATTTATGACGTCCTGTGGTGAAAGCCGGAAGTCGTCGGAAGCCACAGGACCAAGCCACCTCTCTCTATCCAGGGACACAACCAACCCCCAGGGAAAGAGGAAAAGAGGCAGGCCGAGAAACACCTGGCGTCGAGACCTCCAAGCAGACATCAAACAGGACAGGAGTTGCTGGAGGTCTCTCGTCGACGGCCTATACCCGGGGAGGGGTGACAGGCGTAAGTAAGTAAATAACAGCATAAAGTAAGGTCAGGTGTAATATCCAGGGGTCAGTTGCATGAATGAGCTTAGCCCTGCGCCAGCCACTAAGCAAGGTGCTCCGTTACAGCGGAGCACCTTGCTTAGTGGCTGGTGCAGGACTAAGCTCACTCATGCAACTGACCCCATGTTCTCTGGCTTGTGTGCTGGTCCGTGATCTGGAGCTTACGTATTAGAGCACACGATATTGCATTGTGAGGATACCGATACTCCGCATGCACGTTTGTTGTTGACTGCTAATTTTGTCCGCTTGTACTGGTTAACTCATTTGATACATGCCACAACTGGATACTCGACATATGCCTTGTAGGCGGCACGTCTCGAATGAGTTAATGGTAATTTTGTCCATTTGTGTGTCCACTTGCACCGGTCATTATTGAACACACGCTCGTAGAGCTTCAGGGGAAACAGAAATTAAAAAAAAAAAAAAAAGAGAAAAAGACAAATTAATTGAAAAGAAATCAGCAGCAGCAACAACAATAACAGCAACAACAAACCCACGTAAGACTAGAATCCTAGAACAGAATCAGTTTGTCCTGCAAATTATATATGATAGTTGTGAGGACGTTTATCTTCCCTGTTACTTACTTGAAGTACAATCATGGGAGACATTAACATGCGATCTTCTGGAACTCTTAAACTAACTATGCATCCACGGTGACCGTACAAACCAGCCAGTTTCACTCACGGACAGATTAATTAAGACACCTGACTGTGATCACAGCCCCACAAAATGCCGTTATAGTCAGATCGCGAGCTACTTTCTGGTTTTGCTGGACGGCCGGCTGTTTTGGAGCTATAAATAGCTTTACCTCGGCTCTGACGTTTCGGAGTTGAGCGGCGTTGGTTGAAGTGGTAAAACGGACTAAAAGTGACGTAATCACGCCGTTATGAACGAAATAACAACCGTAGCCACTCGTTAGGAGGCATTATACCATATTATATTTATATCAGGTGTTGATATGCGTCAAACAGTGTTATGCAATGTTGAGAATGTTCCGGGGAAGTCATTGTCAGTCTGGGAGTTAAGAGTTAACACATTTTGCTCCAGGACAACCTCAAATTTTGAAGTTGCCCTCTCAGTGAAGGACTGTATTACACTCAGTTCTAGAAATAGATCGAGCATGATAGTTCAAGGGTGACCATCCCTGAGCTATCATGCCGCTTGATCCATGTCTTGCGGCTGTGGTGTCAGCGTCGGGGTTGAAAGAGTTAACAAGCGCCTAGATTTCCCATGGGCTCTATTAAAATTTAAATACAGGTGTAATAGCCAGAGCTCATTTCCCTTGCAGTTCTGGGCGCTTCCAGAACCGCCGCGAGTTAGAGTTGAATTAGACTTCCCTGTGTGTGATTGGCAAGCTCCGACCAAGCTGACACGCGGAGAGCATAATACGCAAGCGGATGGGGGCGGGGCCAAAGCACAGCTCTGTTACGTGGCCTTGTCAACACTCTCAACAATCATGCTACCTTTCGGAGTCTATGCTGCTACCAACCGTGTCAACACCAGTGGCATACTGCGTGTAAGTTTGGCTGCAAGGATGACACATATTCTATTATTACATCAGTGTTTATGAAGCCGGTGCACAGGCCGCAAACGAAAGTTTGGCCATATCTTGTGAAGTGTAGGCCTACGTCGCGGCTGTGTGAAATTTTAGTCATTCAGCATAGGAATGCGACTATGCTTTGCTACTGAGTGTTAAAATGAGTGACCGGGGTGACACGTATTTCACACTGTACAGTTAGGCCATCGGAGTACTGTGACCTACAGGCGGCCTTCACCCATCGCTGACAACAGCTACTACTACCTCCACCACCGCCCGCCACAAGTACCACCCCCGCAGCCGGTAGCCGCAGTCGCGGCGGTGTCGTTCAAACATAGGCGTCCGTCACGTTGGTGTAATCCACTATCACAGTTTAGTCGCGGCGTGTATTGAGGACAATTGAGATTGTACCGGGCGCACGATTCGGTACAATCGCAGTTGCTCTCAATGCACACCTTTACGTTGATGTATTCGCGTGAACCCTCGCGCGCCCTTTACAAGCTCAATGTAACAGTGTACCGGTCGTTTGAGGACTCACTGACGTGAACAAACCATTGAGGTCATACCGGGCGCGACCTCCAGGAAACCGTATTGTTTGTGTGACATCAACGTGACGGAGGCTTTTTCTTTCACGCAGGTACAGCGCGCCGTTCGCGCCATTGACAACTGGGGACATTTGACGACCGTGTGACGGTGTATGTTCAGTGTGCGTGGGCTTCGACAAGGAGTAGCAAGCAGAACCTCGCCCACTGCTACACCAGTGCATATCTTTCGTTACAGTCGGATACCCCGCTGCGATAAGCACTGAGAAAGTTTGTTATCTAAAGAAAATTAAGATTTCATCTTTTATTTATTTAAACGAGTAAACAACCAGCTTAACCTACTTGCAAAGTCGATCGACCGACGCAATGGATTTACCTTTGAACAGCGTTACACCACCACCAGCAGCAGATCGCGTGAATCATCATACAGTGTGACTGACGGTGATAAGTTGTGTACCGTTCAGACACCTGGTGGGAGCCGACAGTTTTATTAGGATCTCTTGCCTTCAGACTGGGATTATTAAATCTCTTGCCAATCTTCGTATCGCAGTTTTGCCTGGCGGTTGTACACAGTTCCCGTCCCGTCACAGTCCTGCTTGTTTCATCTTCAGTCACTGGAGCGTGACGATTACCTGGCGGTGAAGCTGACACGCAGATTATAGTGTCATTATAAGGTGAGTACGAAGATCATAGGGACTGCCAGAAACATAAAGCTGTCAGTTAGTATACACTTTACACAGTCGGTTCTGACACTATAATATACGAATTCCGACTAAAAAGGCGATTGCCAAGCTTATAAAATGCAAAGAAAATCACAAGAAAGAAGAAACACTCTTAGTAAAATACGGATCGACTATGATAGTTCAAGGGTGGCGCCAGAATAGTTTGGCGCCTAAGGGCGCCAAGTTATTCTGGCGCCACCCTTGAACTATCATAGTCGAGCTCCTGAACTGTAGTGTAGTCTTCAGAGTACACGTTTCTAAATGAGGAAATTCAGCCTGCGCGGGACTTAACACCCTCACTCTGAGAAACAACTAAAAGGGCCGAACTTGGTCAGCAAGAAGCATGGATTCTCATGAGCCTTTATTGCAGCAGGAACCCATATGAACCTATGTATCTTGCTGATGTGAAGAGTTGGATGTGAGATTGACTTTGGTCGTGCGCCCTTTAAATTAATGAAAGAGGATGCATCGTTATATTAGCGGACATAATATATTGACACACACGGAGCACTTTGGCTCAGTCACCTGTTAGTCACGGAGGTCGTTGGCAGAGTAATCTAATTACATAAATAACTAGGACTGTGGCCACAATGACATGTTTACGACTCTTTATTAAAAAAAAAATGTATTTACCCTTGACCAAGGTGAACGCATCATATGTTGTGTACCAATGACTGTTCTGTTTATCTCTTAAATTAAACTCCCAGAACTAAATGACTTTTATTCTATATTCTAATGATAGTCATTTAGTTCTGGGAATTTAAGATCTAATCTAACGCTGAATTTCTGTTTATAGGTGTCCTTCAAGGATAATACAGTTTGAATTTATAGGATTTACTGGTGTCGATCATGTCTGTTCAGTGTTATTTTCTGTGTATTATACACAACCCCAATCACTATTCTCTCAACAAATGGGAATAGTGCACGTACTACACACACACACACACACACACACACACACACACACACACACACACACACACACACACACACACACACAATCAATGATAATTCAAGGGTAGTGCCAGATTAACTTGTCGCCATCAGGCGCCAAGCTAATCTGGCACTACCCTTGAATTATCATGATCGATCCATCTCCTGTTGTAGAGCGTCAGATTTGCACTGACTTTCGACAATCGTGTACTTGTTTCACGCAGTGCGTGTTTTGTTGTTGTTGTTGTTGTCTGATAACGAAATCATGCGGTCAAGTGATCCGCCCTTTTGGCGCATACGTATGTGATGCTGTTATATGTCTGTACATAAAACCAGAAAAGAAGAGAAGAACAGAAAGAAACACGAGCGTACCCAATCAATCCGTTTTATAGCGTCTGCCTCGACTACATGAGCCTGACTAATCCCGATTGAGTAATTAGATCTCCAGAAATGTAAATGGTAAGCCTATACCATATGCAAGAGGCATAGATTCTCATGAGCTCCTGCGACTGCAGGGGGCTCATGAGAATCTATGCCTTTTGCAGTTGACTGGTGTCGGCTCGCGAGTTTGACTAATGTTCGTGGCCACCAGCAAAGACAGTGGAACAACGGAAACAATTATCTGCTGACATAGGCCATACAAGACTGACGTGATTCGAATTTGTAGTATTGTTCGCGCGGGCCTGATTGAAGCGATCCATTTGACCGAATGAATGTATTCTGTCACGGTTGATGTACGCGAATCAAATGAATAATGTTCGGCCGGTCGATTTCCGAAAAGCTATTCATATTAGGAGATGCGTGGATTGGATCGATGGGCACTGCCTGGGTATTACTTGTCGTTATAGACACATTTTAAGATTGGTGTGATCATAACTTATATGTGTTTCATTTTTTAAAAGACGTATTTTTAAATAATAAATAAATAAATAAGTAACAAATAAATAAATACATAATAATAAATAATAATAATAAATAAATAAACACTAATAAGCTAACCATGCAGAATCTCAGTTTTGGGGCTGTCAACACTTGTCATCAGATACAATAGTATCCCAAGGTGAAATTTACTCTTTAGAAAATGGCATTGAATATGCGTGTATATGTACTGGTTTATGGTCCAAAATCACAGTCCAGCACACACTTCTTTTCGCAATACATCGCACCAAACACGGCTACTCAGGCTTGGATTCATTTTTCTGAAAACATGGACTCTCGGCAAAGAAACTCACATTGAATGGAAGCAGTCTGAGGCAGGTGAGATTCTTCATTGGATGGAGGCTGCTGCTGTTCGTGTTTTCATATGCAAAAGTACTCGGAATTAATTGACTGCAGAGGACAAAGAAACAATAGAGTATGGCACGATGGCGTTGACAAAGCCTGTGCTTAATCGGCTTACAGGGGAATGTGTTTTGCATAGAAGTGAATGGTTGTTGGGTTAAACAGTGTGCGCAGCTGAGGGAACTGACCGAGGTTAATTGTGGATTGCTTTTCTTGTTTTCATGTTCTTTCGTGGTATTTATTCAAGTACAATTACGCATAAATATGAAGACACATTTCAGCACCGTTTGTGTTTGTTTTGCCTTGTCGACACACCTAATGAACTTTGAACAGCAGTTTGGACACGCAGCAAACTCGCACGCGTAATTGCACTTCTTTATTCTGTGCAGCCGTAAGCGTGGCAGTTTATTTTTAGCTGTTTCTGGCACAGAAAGCGTTGTATTTCTAGAAAGGAGTGGAGTCATTGTCAGGGTAACATGATATAAAGACGACGTGTGCTGAACTGGATTGTCCTGTGTCTAATTCTAAATGAACCATAGCTAGACCTGTGTCAGTAGCGTTTCGTAACCATCTGTTACAGAAGTGTATCTTTGAACAGTTACGGCGGTAGTGGGCCTTCAAGCCATAGAAAAGCCAGCGACAAATTTCCGCAGAAAGCATCATTTGTCCTGATGCATCGTCCTGATTTGGAGGATGCCTGTTTGCATGGAACGTCCAAACTGCGGCAATAATATTATGTTCTCGTGGCATAGGAAGTAAAAAAAAATTATAGAAAGACCCTGCATTCTGTCACAATATAATGAATTTTGCTAGTTCACAATGGTGTAAGTATAATCAGCAAGAAGCAGATCAGTTCCCATGAGCCCCCGCAATCTACGGCGGCTCATGAGGATCTGTGCCTTTTGTAGCTGATAATCTTTTTCATTATGGAATTATGACTTTGTTTACGAGATAGCGGGCGGTAGTAGCGACTGATTTTTTTTTCTCTCCCCGTTGATCGTGAGACTTCCACGTTCAGTCTAGAATCCACCAAACAGTGAGCAGATTGCAGGTCACGCTTGAGTGTAACGCTAGAGTGACCCCTCCGTCAGATCGACATGGCGTGACTTCGTCGATGCAAGCTTTAGCGAACTGACCACACTTGAAAGTGACGCCGAGTCGATCTAGCCCTTTTAGCCCCGACTCCCTACAGCAGGTGATGGATCGACCGTGATAATTCAAGGGTAGTGCCAGATTAGCTTGGCGCCTTTACACAGTCGTTAAGTGACACCTAAAAAAAAATCGGAAATGCAGACTTGGGGTTAAACTGGCTAGGGTAGCAGTTTTCAACACATAGCCTAACGGTGACATTGGGGTCGAGCTGGTGCAGGCGGTCAGTCAGGCACGTGGCGCGTTCACTCACACAGCGAACCACTTGCTGTTCAACACGGCGCAGGGCTTCGTCATGTGCCTTTGATAACTGGGCTGTTTCCTGTTTTGTTTCTGTTTCCTTCATGTTTAATTAAAAAAAAAATTAGTGGGAGGTCAGCGTTGAGTAGAAAACAACAACAACAACAAACAAAATAAAACCCGACGTTCTCTCGTTTTTTTTCCCATCACTCACCTCCACATATACAGTAGAAACTGCTGTGAACAACCATTACATTTTTCGCCAGTAAATCGCAATTGCTTGAAATAAATGTGACTATGATAGTTCAAGGGTGGTGCCAGAATAGCTTGGCGCCTGAAGCGCCAAGCTATTCTGGCACCACCCTTAAACTAAAATAGTAGATCTATCTCAGTCCTAGTCTGTAATAGAGCCCTCATTGGACAATGAGCAGAATCTAAACATTCAGCCTCAGGACGTAATGGGTTAAAAGACAGGTGCTCTTTCACGAGAAGTCTTGAAGGGCAAACACTGTTACTTGTCATTTAAGCCAGCCTGCATCCACCTATGGTGGCCTTTATTTAATAATAATAATAATAATAATACCGTTATTATATAGGCGCTTTTTCTCAATTTTTGGCCAGATTGACTCAAAGCGCCGCGAACTGAAGCCCAACACGCACACTCACGTAACAGACACGGATTTACGCCATTTAAGACAAACACAGTACAAGACAGACGAAGGGCCAGTTCAGCTACTGAAGTTACAGAGATTTTTGATCGCTTGTATTTGAAATTTGTAAAGTGGCCTGAAACCGGTACCAAAGTGTGGGGGGTGGAAGAACCGGAGTACCCGGAGAAAGAACCCCCGACGGTCCGCCCGAATTAACGGTGAAACTTACCAGAGGAGAAAAGTCCGACGCCGGAACCCGTTTTCGAATCTCGCACCTTTGGCATTGGTGGCAGGCGCCTTAACCGGACCGCCCCAGGTGATCATTCACAAGGGTGGTCGCATAGACAGGTCACTGATGCGACTCATTCAGGACTGCAGCTGTCACAGGAGAAAAATCTAGCTCCGCTTAGATCACTTTAGATCTGTGTTACTCTGTGTGAAAGGTTTTTCTTTCCGAACTCTGGGGAGATCAAATTTCGTGTAGGTAATTGATTGATTTCCAATTCAGTCAAATAACGTTTATCCTATGGTAAGACGATTCATGGAAAATTCTGGAACCCTGTGGGTGCTTCCAGACTGTTAATTGCTTCAAGTTAACACATTCGAGACGTTCAGCATGCGGATACGCGGCTTCAAGCCGCGTATCCGGATGCAGCACGTCACGAATGTGTTAACCCAACTTAGTCCTCCATCTTCTGTATGGAAGACAATTCGTTTCAAGGAAATCCAGACCAAAAAGGGGACTTCCACGCATCCTTCACTTGCCTCATAGCTTCTTCACACTGACAAGATTATGAGCAAATTGTGTACTTGTTTGTCTATATTGATAAAAAAAAGTTGTTTACTTTGGCGTTGGGTTATTCTCTACATTTGTGATTTAGATTCAGAAAACTTTATTGTCTCATGCCAAGTTCACTAGGGCAATTTTTCTTTGTCACACACAGGCTATGAAGGCATAAGAAGGTAATTAGGCACAACCCTGTTCACAGGTAGTTACAGGCAGGCACAGCCCCTCAGTTACCCTCCGTTGTTTGTGACGCGATCTTACTTTGGCGTCGAACAGACGATTTCATCGCAGCATTTGCCAGCAGACGTGAAAGATGCAGCACAATTACTACTCGACCCTTACACAAGGCCAGAAATGTGCCGGAGGAGCAGACGGGATTTTTTTCGTACTTCGTTTTTGATCGATATGCGGACGAAGGCGGCCATCATTTGTCGGCATGCGGATAGGACGGTCTCGCGGCCCGAGGCGCAGTTGCTGTTTTCTGTAGGCGAGACCACCAGTCACAAGCTCAAACTCTGAGTACTTCGTCCATCAGAGGAACAGAGGAGAAGGTAAACAGAGTCAATCCTTTTTCAACAAGAGGCGTAGATTCTCATGAACCCCTGCTTTGCAGGGGTTTATGAAAATCAAAGCCTCTTGCAGATGGATGTGGGTCGATGAGACTCAATCAGCGTGGTAGGCGCGGCTGTTTGAAAGCGCCTACAGGCTTTTTAAAAAACAGCCTGTAAAAGCGGGACACCGACATACTTTACTGTCGCCCACACAGCGCTGCACTGAGGACATACGTTTGCGAGTGAGCGAGAATCCTTATTCGCGAATGATCGCCGCAGAGAAAGGGCAGACTATCGTGCAGGATGAGATGATCCAAACAGTGCAATCATCAATTCATCATGGAGGTTCCCTGAGCCTGAGATCGAAAGTGTTCACTGCTTGACAGACCTCGCATCGAGTAGTTACAGATCAATATTGCTGAGTGGAACGACTGGTCGCTTGATCTAAGCCTGTGAATGTTTTGCTTACGCAGGAGGATATATTTTTAGTGTGAGGGTCGATCGGCCGCAGCCTTCTTCAGAATTACGTGTATGTGATTGTTGGTATAGAAGGGCCTTACACGCGCAACACTTGAGTTTATCGTGGTGGATCCGGATTTGTGATTGAGTGAATCACACCTTACGTTTCAGCACGACACTTGAAATTGCCATTTGTGATCCGTTCGACATTACACTTGCAGAGTAAACATCTCAATATGCCCGATTGATTTGTGACTTCGCGGTTTGGACGTTACGGTTTCAACACTTGAATATGTCCTGGAGTTGTGACTGTGCAATTCAGATCATCTTGGGACACGGTGCCCCGATGTAAATATGGATAAGTCGCCCGGCCGGCACGGAAAGTTTTTCCTAGTCCTCAGGTAGGCAGACTATGAAATATGTCGTTCTCGTGGCGTGCTTTGTGTACGAATTTTCATACTTGCAACCAGAATCTTAAGCTTTCTCAGGATATAGCATTTGTAATTTTACAGTCTTATTGTAACGTGATCAGAAAGTGATTACATATTTTTTTGTGTTCAGCGTTTTAATCACAACGACGTCTACCAGACCGTTAGTGTAAAGCTTACTGTGCAATTCTGCGAAACCTTTACTGATAATATCGTTACGTTTACATGTCAAATTGCCAGCTGTGTGAGCAGTTTAACAGGAAAACCACACAACAGCTTGGCCTTTATGGCATGGGTCCGTATTGAGCGTTATAATTCCAATGTGCGCAGGTGTGGAGAAAGGAAATTGCTGCGCCGGCACACACAGTAAGCGATAGGTCTTCGGGTCGACGTCGGCCGTCGTTGGCCCGCGCATAGCGGGCCAACGAAGGCCGACGTCGGCCGTCGTACCTTTGCTTCCTGAGATATTACACACCCTTCCTTTCTGTTGTCGCGCAGGTTTACACCCAGGCTGTCGCAAGTATGCATAGAAATGTACACTGCACTTTCTTCGTTTCAACGCCACTCCGTCTTCAAAGGGGCATTAGACTTTCATGAGTTCTTGCGTTCTCAGGGGCTCGTGAGAATCTGTGTATACCTCTTGCTATGTCAAATATTGGTCTCATCAAGCTAGGTCCTCGCACTGAGTGAGACGTTTGGATGGACTTAAAAAAAAAAGCTGCAGACCCGTATTTGCACTGTGAATGTGTCCCATCGTAACACTCTCTGCAGTGTCATTGTCAAACGAAACCCTCATGGCTTCATCAGCGTAGGAAACGTCACAGATGTAAGCAAGAGATATAGATCCTCATGAGCCTTTCAGGCTGCCGGGGCTCATGAGGATACTAATACTTCTTTCAGACGAAAGTTATTCTCCCCGCAGGAGTGCATACATCTATCTATGTTAAACTTGAGTTATTATGGCTCAGAACGTGCCTAGCACACATATAGATATGTTCCTTATCGCTCAATGTATTTGGTTCAGTCTTTTTGGTCGTAATACGTTTGCATAGTGTACACACATGCACACCTTCCCTTGAGGGCGTACACTCAAACGGCCCGGAAAGTCGGATATTCTGGTCCTGTTCGTGTTCTGATAAAAATTAACCCCAATGTGTACGCAACCACCGGTATGTAAACAGTACTGGTGGCAGCCCGCATAAAAGGGGGCCGTTACTATGTCAAAATTAATTGCATGTACATTACCCCGGGCGGTTGCTGACTTGCAGTTTATGTCATGCATTCGTGACACCAATTTATTTTTTGCCCAAGGCCCAAACGTGAAACACACGCACATGCATGATTATCGTATTAGCAACCGTTTAAATCTGTAAATTAAAAGACGAGAATAGCTTGATTTGGAGTGATCTGATCAGATTACTGAATTATACCCCTAAGGATAGACGACCCTCCCTCCCTCTTTCTGTCTGTCTGTCCGTCTCTATAGTTGTGCTTCATGGTAAAGGGCATCTATATTATTGTGGCTGGACGTCTTTCAGAGTATATTTTCAATATTCCTTGCACATTCGTGATGCAAAACAGCATTAGATTCTTTTGTCATGTTCATCAGTACGAAGTAGGCTCCTGTGCCCAAATCACTTCAGACAGATCAGTCATTCTAATCTTGTGTGTGTGTGTGTACCCATTCCATTAATACACATGTATTAATATATTATATACAAGCAAATTAACATGCATGAATTTGCTTGATCACTTTCCTTCCCAAAAGCCCTTGTCGGCCAAGAAGATACAATCCGGCTGCTTGCATTTGTCACAAGGAGTAAACGCAAAATATGTCCATACTGCTACATGGAACAAGCTTTGTATGCCCACTAATATCTTTCCCATACATACAAACGAACGGAGAACAGATAGCAGCAAACATGCGAGGCGAATTGTTGCTTTAGTGAAACTGATTAAATATATCCACTAGAATTTCTCAGAAAAGTAATAACCAAAGAAAAGGGCTAAACGGACAAACCCGTTGACATTTTCCTCCACTATCTTTGATGTATTTACTTTATGCAGAATTTACTCAACAATACCTACGATTATAGAAAACACTGATGTCTGCATTGTCAGAGGAAAACATGGACTGAGTTGATAGTACGCAGGGAGAGCTAGTGTGTTTTTTTTTTCTTTTCTGAACACCGCAATCAGCCGCAAACGGCTGTAGGACTCGATGTAAATTTTTGTTTTGGACTGAGTACATTCATCAGTATACTGAACCAAATTTTGCTTGATGTAGTGCCGATAAGCGACAAACGTGATTACTTGACCCGAATCAACATGTCCTCGGCTGTGCCTCAGGCGTTTTGATTCGGGTCTAGTAATCACATCTGCCGGTTATTGGCACTATATCAAGCACTGGCAAACTGTCTGTCATTATAATATACCCAGAAGTACTTATTTGATTACATAGACAAAATGGTATAATCGAATAATTAATGGTTTCATTTTAATCCCGCCACTGCCGAGAAAATGAGAACACATCCAACAGCAAGAGACATGGATCATCATGAGCCCCCGCGACTGCGGGGGCTCATGAGGATCTATGCCTCTTGCAGATACCAGTTTGCATTCACGTTCCTCTGACGGTTGTGGTGTTTGATCGTTGACTGAAGAAAGATTCAAAAATTTAAAAAATGCGTCCAGTAGCAGGGAAGGGTTTAACTAGTCGGGTATCACCTTAAATAACCAGACGCTCTATTTCCCCGATCAGTCAGCACAAAGAAAATGACTGTGATTGACCGAATCGATTTGTCACGCCGGCAGTCGAGTCATGGTGCAGTACCACAGTACCACTCCACAAAAAAAGAAAAAAAAAAGATAAGAGACTTTTCCCTAATAAAGGACTAGTGTGACTCACCATGCCTGCGTATATACTATAAGTAGGAGGGACTAGAAAAAAAAAGCCAATCGTCTAATACAAACTTCGCTGATAAGAACCTCCTTCTTAAGTTCATTGAGTGAAATCACATATTCTGCAAAAGGCATAGACTCTCGTGATCGCCTGCAGCAGCACTGGCTCATGAGAATTTATACCCGGTCAGTCTGGTTTGCGGGCCTTGGTTCTGAGAATATAGTACGCATTGTATGCATTTGAGGTCACTCGGATTCATGTTATTTTGTGTCAATCGCAACTGTGCACAGGGCGTTCACAGGAAACAAAAGGTCCTCGGGCCGGCGTCGGCCGCAGTGGGTCCGCGCCCACAGCGGCCTATGTCGGCCCGAGGTCTTTTTGCCTTCTGGGCGTGATTCGTGTGCACGAAAGCGCTTAGGGAAGATTTGTTGGCGGTTGAAGTGCACCCTGCCGTGATTTACGCGGGTCTGGAATGGAGCCACAAAAATTAAGGGATTATCCACTTTCCCTAAGCTTGGCCTGAGTCAGCCCCCGCAGTTCAGTCTACTTAGTGTGGTGTGGTCATATAGTGAGAGTGTATTGATAATGGAGTCTGGTTTGCGGGCCTTGGTTCTGAGAATATAGTACGCATTGTATGCATTTGAGGTCACTCGGATTCATGTTATTTTGTGTCAATCGCAACTGTGCACAGGGCGTTCACAGGAAACAAAAGGTCCTCGGGCCGGCGTCGGCCGCAGTGGGTCCGCGCCCACAGCGGCCTATGTCGGCCCGAGGTCTTTTTGCCTTCTGGGCGTGATTCGTGTGCACGAAAGCGCTTAGGGAAGATTTGTTGGCGGTTGAAGTGCACCCTGCCGTGATTTACGCGGGTCTGGAATGGAGCCACAAAAATTAAGGGATTATCCACTTTCCCTAAGCTTGGCCTGAGTCAGCCCCCGCAGTTCAGTCTACTTAGTGTGGTGTGGTCATATAGTGAGAGTGTATTGATAATGGAAAAAACGTGTGTGTAGTGTGGTGTGGTGTGTGTGTGTGCGCGTGTGTGTGTGTGCGCGTGCGTGCGTGCGTGTGTGTGTGTGTGTGTGTGTGTGTGTGTGTGTGTGTGTGTGTGTGTGTGTGTGTGTGTGTGTGTGTGTGTGAGAGAGAGAGAGAGAGAGAGAGAGATGAAATGAAATGAAATGAAACTTTATTTCTCAAGGATAAATGATTAGGTACACAGACCTTTTTTTCAATTATGTCCTTGCACACGCACTCACACAACAATCTCACGCGCGTGACTAAAACTAACAAAATTGGAAAGGCAAAACGTGATAAAAAAAACCAAAAAAAACAACCGACAAACAAACACACTATTTAGCAGTCACACACACACACACACACACACACACACACACACACACACACACACACACACACACACACACACACACACACACACACTAAGAACCTGATTAAACATGAACGTTAGAAGCTTAGTTTGAGCAGCAACAGCAAACTCGACAATACAACTCAATGCGCTCGAAAAACGCCCACACAACTACACATCTATGGGCTTATGTTTCTTTCAGCTGCCGAAATAAGCGGGCCCTGAATGTGGACAAAGAAGGAGCCCCAGTAATGTCGATAGGCAACAAATTCCATAGTTTGGCTCCTGAGTAAGACAAACTAGTTCTGAATATATCGAGGCGCGGCCTTGGTATAGATAGATTGTTCCGCGTCGTTTTATAAGGCGTATTTACCAGACACACACACACACACACACACACACACACACACACACACACACACACACACACACACACACACACACACACACACACACACACACACTAAGAGAGAGAGAGCGGGTAGAAGTTATTGGTTATAGGACCCGAGAGAGAGAGAGAGAGAGAGAGAGAGAGAGAGAGAGAGAGAGAGAGAGAATGAATGAAATGAAATGAAACTTTATTTTTCAACGGAAGAAGCAGTTAGCACATGTGCCATTTTTCACGCTTGCCGTTGCTAATCTACAAAGGTACATCTCTGCTAATGGTACACAGCTACTAACATACAAAGGTACAAAGCTAATAACATACAAGTGCACATAATATAACAAGTCATTCAAAATAGATGGACTAAGGCAAAATGGAGGGCACCGATTATGATTGCTAACAATGTGAACGGAAAAAAGGATATTCTTTAAAATTCGTTCCTTCACTAAAATCAAACACGCGCGCTCGCGCGCACGCACACACGCACACACACATACACGCATACGTGCGCGCGAATATCAAGCACCCACCCCCCCACCCCCACCCGGGTCTGCCCTGTGGGACTTGGTGGGGTTAACTACTTTTTAGTTCCCAGGGTCACCCTGGTCAGCCCCACAGGGTGGGTTTTCCCCTCTGTTCTGGGGGCATGTGTTTCTGAATTTTCTTTTTAAAACTCTCTCTACAGTCTGCGCTGACTGTAGCTCTTGATATCGGATGTGTATTGCTAAATGGTTTATTTAGCGTATTAGACCGGCTGGCGGCATAATTCAATATTCTGTATGTTTTTTTTCCCCACACAAGCAGTGCAGGTACGTCCTGAGAAAGTCTTGTTGCTGTCGGGACGTTATGCAATGTACAACCAACCAACCAATATGAAGGCTTGAGGCGATGGGGATACCCTAACCTGTGGAGGAGCTTTTAGATCAGTAACAGGTACTTGAAGAGGCTTTCCTTGAAAGTAGGGATTGAACCAGTGTGTGTTATGTGTGCTGGTAGTTTATTCCAAGAAAGAGAAAGAGAGGGTGGCCCGAGAAAGAGAGGGTGGTTTTAAATAAATCTATCCTCGGGCGTGGTGTGATGAAGTTACGCCTTGATGTTGAATAGCCTGAAGCTGCCTTGGTGAAGAGATTACACAAGTATTCTGGGTGGATTTCATTCCAAATTTTATACATGGCTACCCTGCCTGTCAAGAGGAAGCATTTTTAGTTTTTCAAATTTTTGGTCGGTAGAAAGGGCTGGATCAGGCAGGATCTGCTTCACTGCCCTGCGATGCAAGGAGTTAAGCCTCATCAAATGTACGTCACCGCTGCCATCCCATGTCGTGGAGGCATAATCGATGTGGGATTTGACATGGGCATTGTAGAATAGTTTGCGAGCGTCGACATCAATAAGATATTTTAGCTTAGACAGCATAAAAACATTTCTGGACACAGTTTTACAGACAACATTGATGTGAGATTGTCATTTCGTCTGGTTATCAACAATAACTCCAAGTAGGCGATGTTCAGTTTCTTGGGTAATGGTTTGGTCTTGGATTTACAGGCTGAGCGTAAGTGGCTTGAGCTGATGCTTCTGACGAGTTGCTATCGTCAAACATTCGGTTTTGGTGGGATTAAGGATCATTGCATTGTTTTCATACCATTTGAAAATTTCGCTGAGTCCCTGTTGCAAACGACCATTTAAAGACTCAAGACACTAAAAAAAAAGTCGGGGGTGTGGATTGTTGCGTCATCGGCAAACAATTCCAAAGAATTTCTGTCGCTCGTGAAATGTAGTGGCAGGTCATTGATAAATATGCAAAAGAAAGAGGTCCCAAGACAGAGCCCTAAGGCACTCCTCTTGTTACTAAACCACTTGAAGAGTAAGATCCATTGACCATCATCCGCTGCTGTCTGTCTGTGAGATAGGAAGCGAAAAACGAGGTTGTTTTCAAGGAATGAATAGATATCTGAGAACTGGCGTCTGATGTATGAAAACAGTTACTTGAAAATGAACCGTCCTGATATATACTGAGCTTGGAAAAGAGAATTTCACGATCTACCAGGTCTCGGAAAACAGTACCTGTAAATTCGCCTTGGTTCATTGAACTTAGCCAGGCGTCTGTAAGTCGCGCCGCTAAGGCTGTATGATAACTATGCTTCGGGCGAAAACCTGACTGGAGAGGGTGGATTAATTTGCGTTTTCCCCAGGTATTCTTAAAGATGCTTCTGAATGTGTCGTTCAAGGGGTTTACTTAAGACAGACAAAAGTGAAATGGGGCGATAATTATTAACATCGGACAGATCTTTTGTTTTAGGTAGGGGAATAACTTTAGCCTTTTTTAGTCCATTCGGGAAAACATTTTTTATGCATAAATTGTAGACATAAGTTATTGTTTCTACAACATAGAGAAGGGATAGTTTCAGTATTTTTGGGCTTATTTCATCTGGCCCGGAAGATTTTTTTTATTCTTCATGGAACTAATGGCTAATAGATTTGCCAAAGTCAAATACAGTAAGCGAAGGACTACTAAAAGATACGTTTGGCGCGAGTTTGTCCCGCCTCACACAAGCTTTCGGATATAGATGGTGCGTCAACGAGAGTTGTCGTACTGCTTAACAACGAATCAGCAGCAGACAAGAAATGGTTGTTAAATGTGTCTGCGGATATAGATGTACATGGTGCTGTTTGTCGCGATTTAGTGAACGCGTAGAGAGAGAGAGAGAGAGAGAGAGAGAGAGAGAGAGAGAGAGAGAGAGAGAGAGAGAGAGAGAGACTGAGAGAGAGAGAGAGAGAGAGAGAGAGAGAGAGAGAGAGAGAGAGAGGCTTGATTAACTCATTCTACCCCAACACTGTAATCCCCAAATTTTGCCGTTGTCCTCTGAAGACTGCTTTGCAGCGCAGGACACAGATCGACCATGATAGTTCAAGAGTGATGCCACAATAGCTTGGCGCCCATAGGCGCCAAGCTATTCTGGCATCACCCTTGAACTATCATGGTCGATCCATATCTTGCTGTGGTGTGTCTGGGGTAAAATGAGTTAAGGAAAGGGTCAGAGTATACAGTACGTCTTTTTTTCTCGGAAACTCATGCAAAACGTAACTCATTGTGCCCCATGGTCGAGATCCCTATAGTTTGGAGCTGTCCTCTGAAGGCTGCATTACAATTCAGAAGACAAATCCGGCGAAGACAGTTCAAAGGCGCCAAGCTATTTTGGCTCCACCATTGAACTATCATGGTTGATCCTTGTCGTGCTTTGATGTGCTAGGGCGGAATGAGTTCACCTCTATAGTAATGAAGTGCTTTGAGCGTGTTGTCCTTTCTAGACTGCTCGATCAGGTCAAGCCCTATCAAGATCCTTTCCAGTTTGCATACAAGCAAAACAGATGTACTGATGACGCCACACTCACACTTCTGCACCATGCATACACACATTTAGAAAAACCTGGTTCTTTTGTACGCATTCTTTTTATAGACTTTTCTTCAGCCTTCAACACTATACAACCCTATCTCATAGCTCAAAAACTTCTCTGTTGCAATGTAACGCCAAGGCTTATCCTATGGATTGTCAATTCCTTGTAAATAGGACCCAGTCAGTTCGCTTTCAAACAGCTCTCTCATCCCTTAGGTCCACTTCCATAGGCGCCCTCAAGGTACAGTTCTCTCCCCTGTGCTGTTCACACTGTACACTAACGATTGTAGTGGCACTGACTCTACCCTTCTTATAAAATACTCGGATGACACTGCCTTAGAAGATCTCTCCAATAATGATGCGACTTACTTTGCAGAAGTAGAACGTTTTAGTGTTTGGTGTAAAGATAATTTTCTAGACCTAAATGTGAGTAAGACCAAGGAACTACAGATAGACTTTCGAAGAAACCCTGCCCCTGTCCCTGTTCTGATGATCGATGATGTGTCTGTTGAGCGTGTGACTGAGTATAAGTATCTTGGAACAGTCATAGATGATAAGCTGTCCTTTAACGCAAACACCTCCCTCATACACAAGAAATGTCAGTCAAGCATCTACTGCCTCCAGAAACTCAGGAAGCTGAATGTGAACCCCTCTGTCCTTCAAATTTTTTACTGCTCTTTTATTGAGTCTGTCATCACTTTCGGTTCTGTGTGCTGGTATGGAGGTCTGAGTGTGAAGAACAAGAACACCCTGGCACGAATGGTAAACATCTGCAGCAAAGTGACTGGCAGTAAGCAAAACAGTGTGGAGTCCCTGTATGAACAGCGTGTGGTGAGAAAGGGTAGGCGGATAGCTTCAGACAGATCCCATGTCCTTGCCCACCTCTATGAACTCCTCCCCTCTGGCCGCAGACTCCGCACGCACAAAGCTAGAACACTTAGACTACAGCACAGTTTCATCCCCAAATCCATCACTCTAAGCAATCTGTAGGTACATCCACGCATACCCAAACCTAACTCCTCCCCCTATCCCCCTTTACCTGTGCAATCAGTAGGAATGGAGCTTGTTGATTTTAGAGAAGTGATTATATTGTGTTTCATTTGGTGGTGAACATGGACATACTGGGATTGTTGTTACTGAGTGTTTACCCACTAATTATTTTACTATGGTAGACTTTAATTATGCAGCTTGTGTAATAATGTGTAATAATGTACTGAGATGTTTGTATAATAAGTAGTGAGGGTTAGGACTAGGTTGAAACACGCGTATTATGTATGCATATGTAGAGGTGGGTGTGAATGTATAAGTGCCGCTCAGTTCAGTCCATAAAAGATGTTTGTGTGAGATGTGTAAGAGTTATGTGTAAAGATTTTGTAGTGTTTACTTTATATCCATTTGGAATTCAGTGTAGCTGTGCAAGTGCAGGGAGAAAATGTTCATAATTATGCTATAATGTTTTTATGTCTTGTTTGTACTATTTGTTATAAATGTACCACAACCGAATTTCTCTTTTCGAGATAATAAAGTACTCTTATTATTAAATTGGCCTCCGTGACCCAGCTTTTCTGGACTACAACTTTGTCCTTTATCGGTTGCACCGCGGCGTTGCATTACAAACAACAAGCAGTATACTCATCAGGACCTGTGTTGACTCGAGGATCAAGCAGGCTCCATGGTGGACTGTAGCCGATGTGAGAGAGCCTCAGTATACTCATCAGGACCTGTGTTGACTCGAGGATCAAGCAGGCTCCATGGTGGACTGTAGCCGATGTGAGAGAGCCTCAGTATACTCATCAGGACCTGTGTTGACTCGAGGATCAAGCAGGCTCCATGGTGGACTGTAGCCGATGTGAGAGAGCCTCAGTATACTCATCAGGACCTGTGTTGACTCGAGGATCAAGCAGGCTCCATGGTGGACTGTAGCCGATGTGAGAGAGCCTCAGTATACTCATCAGGACCTGTGTTGACTCGAGGATCAAGCAGGCTCCATGGTGGACTGTAGCCGATGTGAGAGAGCCTCAGTATACTCATCAGGACCTGTGTTGACTCGAGGATCAAGCAGGCTCCATGGTGGACTGTAGCCGATGTGAGAGAGCCTCAGTATACTCATCAGGACCTGTGTTGACTCGAGGATCAAGCAGGCTCCATGGTGGACTGTAGCCGATGTGAGAGAGCCTCAGTATACTCATCAGGACCTGTGTTGACTCGAGGATCAAGCAGGCTCCATGGTGGACTGTAGCCGATGTGAGAGAGCCTCAGTATACTCATCAGGACCTGTGTTGACTCGAGGATCAAGCAGGCTCCATGGTGGACTGTAGCCGATGTGAGAGAGCCTCAGTATACTCATCAGGACCTGTGTTGACTCGAGGATCAAGCAGGCTCCATGGTGGACTGTAGCCGATGTGAGAGAGCCTCAGTATACTCATCAGGACCTGTGTTGACTCGAGGATCAAGCAGGCTCCATGGTGGACTGTAGCCGATGTGAGAGAGCCTCAGTATACTCATCAGGACCTGTGTTGACTCGAGGATCAAGCAGGCTCCATGGTGGACTGTAGCCGATGTGAGAGAGCCTCAGTATACTCATCAGGACCTGTGTTGACTCGAGGATCAAGCAGGCTCCATGGTGGACTGTAGCCGATGTGAGAGAGCCTCAGTATACCATCGATTTTGATTGCGGTTTCACCGACTGAACAGCTTGTGTGTACAAAAGATAAGACACGCCAAGGTCATGAAAGCGTGAAAGGGTTATTTTTTAAAAAGTGAGAACAAGTTGCAGTGATGCTGACACTTTCCAACCTACAAAGTGACGATGGACTTGCTCAGTTTTGCGCAGATTCAGTCACTTTATATCAGTCTCTTTTCTTATCCAACCCTATGAACTTTGCAAGAAACATAGATTCTCATGTGTCACTGCTTTCGCAGGGACTCACGAGAATATATTCTTCTTGATGACTGAGGTCTGTTCCAGGTGTTTTGGGGTTTTATTTTCTTTTAAGTGTACGACAAGGTTGGCTGTAATTGTTTTTTCGCCTGTGACAACTGCATTTTAAGAGCAATTAAACTCAGTTAACCCTTTATTTTAACCCATTTCATCCTGATACGTCCATTGCTTTAAATAAATTTGACTATGTTAGTTTAAGGGTAGTGCCAAAAAACTTGGCGCCTCAGGCGCCAAGCTATTCTGGCACCACCCTTAAACTAAATTGCTTGATCTATCTCCTAATCTATAATGTAGCCTTCATAGGACAATAAGCTGTTTAAAAAAAAAACAACAACAATCAGCCGGTTCAGGTTGTAATGTGTTAACATGGTAAAATGCTGCGCTTCTTTTTCAAGTCTTCTTCAGGAATATTCCGTGCATTGCCGATTGTCTTAAGTGTACCTTCTTGTCAGTATGTCCAAAGTGCTAGACACACGTAACTTACCAGCTATTCAATTTCTCGGCAACTCCATTCCTCGTTTGCAATTCTGTCATAAAGCCACGACGATGAAAAGGGACTTGGTGATGAAAAACTGACTGGACAGCGTAAACTGGAATGTCGGCGCAACTACTCATTTTCAATGCGTTTCACTTCGAGCAAGCTGCATGAAGAGAATTTTAAACTTCAACCGACTCAACTAAATGCACTCCTGGACTCGATAAAATGCTTCAGTTTTTTAGTTGGGTGAGCCTTTCCCTAAACGTGAACACGCTACTGCTCCTTCGATCTTTGTGCTAGTCCAGTGATTTTGGACCTTAACTCTCTCGAGACGAACGGCATCCGGATACGCGGCTTAAGCCGCGTGTCCGGATGCCGTTCGTCTCGAATGAGTTAAGGTCCAGATACACGGTCTAGGACCGCGAGGTAAACAACTCATAGACCAGCACAAATTTCAGTTTTACGTCATCGGCAAATCCTGCGTTTTAAAAGTTGTCAAGACCATCGACATGCAAAATGCAAAAAATTGGGATGAACCATATAAGTGCCCCCGCTGTTTTGAAGTAGGCCGTACACGTAAACTGACGAGCAAAAGAAATGCGACAGTTTCCGAAAACGTCACATTTCGTTTGCTCGTCAGTGTATTTTCCTTTTAATGCAAGAGGCTGTTTTAGTGTCCCTTGAGGGAAAACATGCATGGAGGGCAATCAAACTGTAATAAAATCAATTTCCTGTGTAGATTCTGTTTTCACCCCTTCACTGCCGAGAAAAAGTGAACGCGATCCAACCGCAAGAGGCATAGATCCTCATGAGGCCCCCCCGCGACTGCGGGGGGCAGGCTCGTGACGATCTATGCCACTTGCTGAGACCAATGTGTATTGTTTGGACGGTTGTGGCTCAGTATTGGTCGTTCAATTAACACCGATTTTAGAAACACCGTGTACGCGCCCGTTGACAGGGAAGGGGTTAACCCATTTCGCACCGGGACTCTGCAGCAGGAGATGAATTGGTCATGATAATTCAAGGGTAGTGACAGATGAGCTTGGCGCCTTCAGGCGCCAAGCTCATCTGGCACTACCCTTGAATTATCATGATCAATCCATCTCCTACGACTGGTACATAGCCATTAGAAAATGCCACCAAAAGTTTGGAAATGTGGACGTGGTGTTAAGAGGGTTAATACATTCGAGATGTGCTACATCCGGAAACGCGGCTTAACGCCGTATGCGACACATCTCGAATGTTAATTTTTTTACAAAAATTACTTCACGGGCTAGGAGGTATCTTCTACGAAGATTTTGGGATGCGGAGCGGGGGTGGGTAGGGATTGCGGGTGTCAGTGTGTGGGTTGTGTGTGTGTGTGTGTGTGTGTGTGTGTGTGTGTGTGTGTGTGTGTGTGTGTGTGTGTGTGTGTGTGTGTGTGTGTGTTTGTGTGTGGGTGGGTGGGTGGGTGGGTGGGTGGGGGTAATCGGCCATATCATCGATTATCCGTTTCGCCGTTAGCAACTTCTGTGTGTAGAAGATAAGATCAGTCAAAGATCAACGCGGCCACTATCAAAGAAATGCAGCAAGCAATGAAAATTGCATTGGTGGCGCTACTGTCGTGATTAAACCCTCTTAAGGCAGTTCTTGCTCGGGCTCCCAGAGGGACAGAATGGCTATAACGAAACTTCAAAGTTTTGTTGTTTTGTTCGGTGACAAAATCTAGTGCACTTAACGCATTTATCCCAAGGCTGCATTTCCCAAATTGTGGAGATTGTCACCAATCGACTATTTACCAGTTGCAGGCGATGGATGGACCATGATAATTCAGGGGTAGTGCTAGATCTGAAGGCGCCAAGCTGATCTGGCACTACCCTTGAATTATCATGGTCCAGCCATCCCCTGCTGTAGGGCGTTGGGGCTAAATAGGTTTAAGAAAAGAAACTTGCTGTGTCATCATGACGTTCATGGTGGCGTTTGAAAAGACTGTAACCACATGCAGGTGTGTGATTTTTGAACTTAGTGTCCAGCTGGAAGGGGCGAAATCACATTATCAGCACGCATATCTGGCCACCGATTGATGAAGTCATGTATTGTCTGAGCCTGAATGGATCGTTTACCCTGTGTGTACTTGGAGTTAAGTTGCTTAATTAACCCATTGAGCCCCAGCGCCCTACAGCAGGAGACGTATTGGCCATGATAATTCAAGGTTAGTGCCAGATTAGCTTGGCGCCTTCAGGCGCCAAGCTAATCTGGCACTTATCATGGTCAGTCTGTCTCCTGTAAAAAAAATAATCGGTACATAGTCGTCTTCGGTAACACCTCCAAAATTTGGGAAATGCGGCTGTGGGGTTAAATGGGTTAACCGGTGGTTACATGCCAAGAAGGTGAAAAAAACACACAAACAAACCCACCACAACGCCCGCTCGAAGTGAAACACAGAAAATGTTCGTGGAAATTATCGACTGTTTGATGAAATACCACACAGCTGTCTTTCGCGGGTCAGATTAAATCAAATGCATGGTTTTACTGGGAGTCCGGTTTAATGTTTAAAACCGAACGTAGTAACGATTGTCTGAAGATATATGCATAAACTTTTCAGCGATATTATCAAGCCCTGTCCACAAGCGCGGGTCAGACTAATTGCATCATTTTTACTTGGAGTTCTATCCAGCGTTTAAAACTGAATGAAGTAACGATCGTGTGAAGATAAATGCAGAACCTTTTCAGTGGTATTATCAAGGCTTGTCCACAAACGCCTGCTACAAAACGACTCTCCCTGTTCTCTAGCCAAAACAAAGGACGAACAAGGCAATGACCGCCCGCATCGATGTTGAAAGGGCGAGCAGACTAACACTGACACATTGGCTTGGCTCCGTGCCGCATTGCCTGCCACATCGTGTGATGAAATCCCTCACTGGTCTGATCCGGCCAAACGTAACTTCATTTCCGTTTGAGAAATTTCCTTGCAAATTATTATTTATGGAAAAACAGGACCCTTTGTCCTTGCAGTGTAAAGAGCGTGAGGTGATGGACTTTGATGGACATGTCCACTAACAGTGGACAATCGTGTTTCTGAATGTTTGTAATTCAACGCCAGCCGCGCAAGGAACATGGATACAAAGTGGTGTCAGCAAGAGGCATAGATCCTCATGAGCCCCCGCAATGCGGGGGCTCATGAGGGTCTATGTCTCTTGCAGTTGGGTGGAGTTTAGTTTCTCTCGGCAATGAAAGGGTTGATGTAAAGGCATTGCTTATCTAGCTATTACATTTTTGTACCCTTAACGCATAATACCCGGGGATGGATCGTCCACGTAGATAGTTCAAGTGTGGTGCCAGATAAGCACGGCGTCTAGGACTGCAAGCCGCGTGAACTATCACGACCGATCTATTTTCTTCAGAAGGTGCCCAGTCTTTATAGACACTTCGAAAGGTTGCAAAAGCCATCATTTAATCCTTCGGCTGTTGGTAGCGCTTTTTGTCGCGATGATTTCTTCAGGAATCGTCGCGACAAAAAGCGCTACCGACAGCCAGTGGGTTAATATTAGGTGTGAATACAATAATTTTCAGCGGCATGTGGCGTTTACCTGACCGCTTGCTTTATCGCGCTGCAGTTTATGTTAGGTAGCTGCAGACTTCCTTGCGTATTTGGTGAAGTTATTTTTTTCAACTAATACTGTCCAAAGATCGATATTTTATAATTTTAATCAATCGACTTGATGGTTTAGCGTACTGATTATGTCCACTATGAGCGATATGTTAAGGGGATGTTGATAATGAACATTTTCGTATTGGCCACACCGGACAGTGCACAGTGATCCTGCCCTTGCGGACGAGGCACGTCTGGTCTCCGTAGCGATGTTGCCGCAGTCTCCCCCCCCCCCCCCCCCCCCCCCACACACACACACACTTCCAAGACCAACTTGATCGCGTTGTGGACTCGTCTGGTAAGCCGCTACACATGTCGTAGGAGACGGGTCCACCATAATGGCTCAAAGGTAGTGCCGCAGCTTGGTTAGATTGGCGCTTCTCCGGCTTTATTTTTCAGCCGGTTTTCTTTTTTCTTTTTTTTAATGACAATTATATCCATTTAGCGCCAACGCCCTACGGCAGGAGGTGGATTGACCATGTTATTTCAAGGGTAGTGCCAGATGTGCTTGGCGCCTTGAATTAGCATGGTCGATAGGTTTGTTTGTTTTTTGTAACTGGTACATATTCGTTAAGTAACCCCTCCAAATTTTGGGATAAGCAGGCCGTGGGGTCACATGGGTTAAGTTATCATCGTCGATCCGTTGAACTTGTGTTGGCTCTGAACGTGACAAGGACGTCGACAGGCTGACCGCATCGAACTGCGATCGTTCGCATTCCTCTGCGTACACTGTCTCTCTCTTTCTCCCTCTATTGTGCCTGTCTTCGTCTCACTGTGTTTAAATCTTCATCACTGGTTGCGGAAACTCATGAGGATCTATATAGATCTCTGTGACAACGCAATTTGCTGCAGCCGGATCCAACTCCACGCGCTGAGAGAGAGAGAGAGAGAGAGAGAGAGAGAGAGAGAGAGAGAGAGAGAGAGAGAGAGAGAGAGAGAGAGAGAGAGAGAGAGAGAGACTCGGTGAACGACTCAACTCGACAGAAAAGGTTTTCCACCCACATTGCTGTACCACCCACCCATCCTTTGATTGAATTGTCTGGTTACATTCTTTATTGCTTGCTACGCAGCAATCCCCGCCCCCTGACAGTTATCTGCACCCTAGTCGGGGTCCCTTGCCAAATGTAGTAGAGCCGTTTGTTGAATATAAAGTGTGTAGTTGCATGTAATTTTATACCTTTCTGCTCAAAGCCGCAAGGTCTACACTCACAGACCAGCACACATGGGTTTATGTTATTTGGGTTTAACGCCGAGCAGGCGACTAAGGCCATCTCACGGCGGACCAGCACACATGAACCCTTTGCGTGTCGGTAGCGGTTACCGTTTTAGTGGCGATGATTCCTGTAGGAATCACCGCGACTAAACCGCTACCGACACGCACAGGGTGAACAACACACACACACACACACACACACACACACACACACACACACACATATATATATATATATATATATATATATATATATATATATATATATATATATATATATATATATATATATATATATATATATATATATATATATATATACACACACACACACACACACACACACGCTCTATCAGCTCAAGGGCATGTCTGTGACTGATGTGACATTGGTAATGTTGCTGTTGTTCCGTATTAGACGATTTCCAGAAATCAGAAGTAGATCAGAACTGCATGTTTCGACGAAAAAAGTGGATTAAAAGCCAGAACAAACACGCGATATCACGTGTTTGTCCTGGCTTTTAATCCACTGTTTTCGTCGAAACGTGCAATTTTGATTTCCGAACGTCTATTCTGTGCTTATATTTATGTGTGCTAGTACATGATTTTGGACATGCCAGCGCACAACCGTACGGTTCACAATCACAGACCAGTACATATTATGTATACAGGATCTGTATGCTGGCCTGCAAGAGTCGCATTGACGCATGTCGTCTGCCAAAACGTACAATGTCTTTTAGAAATGCCAAACTCCTTTTGCGTAATTTGACGAGCACTTCAACTTGACTAGAATAATGCATTATTCCAGTCGAGCTGAAGTGCTTGTCAAATAATGCAAAAAAATCGTTTGTTGCGAATATGTACCGTTGTAACTGTAGTCAGAATTTTGCACGGTGTTGTGATGTAGGGGTATTAGGGGTGGTGGTGGTGGTGGTGGTGGGGGGGGGGGGGGTGGATACCATCACGGATTCAGGATGATTTATTTTGCGATTTACGAATCACGAATCCCTAAAAATGGCACCCACGTTTCACGACGGAAAAAGACATGGACCGGCTGAAAACTCTAAAAACTCTAACAACTACAGGAGAGGCGGAGAGGGGGGGCGTGGGGTTGGGGGGTGGGGGTGGGGGGGGGGCTGTATGGTACGGGACTGACTGAGGTATACATCCTTATATGGACAGAGACCCACCATACTTTTGCTGGCCGGAATATCAAACGCCGGAAATGGGGGGGGGGGGGGGGAGGGGTACAAAACATTTCTGTGTTGAAATGAAACAGCGGCAACAGACTTTTAGTCACGTTTCACCACATAACCAGAACGTTTTCACTGATCACGAAGATCTTCACGACGATCCCTTCTTTCACGCATCACGAGGATGAACAAATTGCCATCACGAATCACGAGAACCGAAAGACGCCAACCACGCAACACGATCTATCTATCTTCTTCATTTTAAGGTCCCGCTGGCACAAAAGTGTTCGTCTATGATGTCATTGATGTGATATAATATTTTGGAGGGTATTTTATAGGTTTGCGGCGCGTGACGTTCTACTTGATGAAAGCGTAAGCCAGTGCGCTTAAGGCGCTTAAGGCGCACAACTGTCGGGCCAATGGCCTTTTGTGCACTGTGAATCATTATACGCCTCGTTGTAACGTGCTATAGACGAATGCCGTAACCGTGCAGTTTGCCGTATAATAGAGAAGTCAATATGTTTGTATTTTTCCCCCCTCGAAGGTATGTCTATAAATGTTGAATACCTAAGCTGAAAAATATTGTCAGCAGCTGTGAACTGTGACGCGCTGACGTATACGAACCAATCGTGCTATAAATATACACACAACACACCTCAACTGGCCAAACAACAACGGATATTTTCGTGACCATTTAGATTTTTTAAAAGCTGCATATGACTAAGAATCCAACGTGATTCAAAGTCGTTCCATGTTACAGTGATTAGCAATTTTCAGTGCACTGTGGTCATCGTCACAGAAAAGATTTAAAAAAAAAGAAGAAAAACTGCATTCAGGCTAATTATAAATACTAAACAATCTTCACAGTAAGTCGTTTTCTAAATTGCTGTCAGTGTGACATTTTGTAATGGCAACATGTATATAAATCTTGGCTGTGTAGGCAAAGTCTGAGTCATCATGACAGAGAAGGTCACTTTTCAATGGTCCTGTTTGTTCGTGCCTTTCCGAAACATTTATATATGCCAACACCCCTTTTGCTTGGATGGCTTTCACCTTGAGGTTTCGCATGTCTTCTTTAGCTTCAGTAATTCTTCGCTGTCAGTGGACGCAGACTGTTTTTGCAATCATGGTCAATTCAGCGCCAAAGATCATCAGCCTTCTAAGGAAAATGGTTACAAAATGGCTTCAGCAAGAGGCGTAGATCCTCATGGGCCCCCGCAATTGCGGGGGCCCATGAGGATCTACGCCTCTTGCAGTTCTGTGGTGTTCAGTTTTCCTTGGCGGTGAAAGGGTTTACCCCCCTTGTGCACGCAGACATCGGTACTGTGTACAGTACCGGTGACAGCATGCACGAGGAAGGTAGTTGAAGTGACTCAATGCATAGCTTTTGTTGCAGTGTGTGCACTGCCAAAACATTCCATTACGCCAACAAATTAACCCTTTGGCTGTCTGCAGCGTTTTTTGTCGAGGTGATTCCTCCAGGAGTGCAGGAATCACCTCGACAAAAACCGCTACCGACATCTAAAGGGTTATTTAAACCAGTAAAAGCACTGTAAAAAGTTGGATCGAGGTCAGCAACTGTGGCATGTCAATGTGTCGCAGTGACCAAACAAAGACAATTTGACGCCGCTTGTTTGCTGATCTACATCGTTCTGTTCTGATTTGCTTGGTATACTTTGAATGGTGGATTGTAATTCAAGACAAGTGCCCGATTAACAGCCCGCTTTGATCAGCCATGACAGTTCAAAGGTAGTGTCTAAGTTGCTGGTATTGGTGTCTGAGAGCCTTGGATCGACCATAATAGTTACGTAAGAGAGATACAGTCTGAGCAGTCGCAATGAAGGAATGAATTGAATGAATGAATGGATGGATGGGTGAATGAATGAATAAATCAATTTTATGGGATCTTCACAACTTGGTGATTCTAGACAAAAATCCCACCTCTTTAAAATTGAAACTTAATAATCAACTTGAGCAGGCGCCAAGCTCGTAAGGAATTACACTTGAAACCGTCATGTACAATCCGTCCCCCCGATTAACCCATTCAGCCCTGACGCACTACAGCAGGAGATGGTTTGACCATGACAATTCAAGGTAGTGCCAGATTAGCTTGGCGTCTATCGGCGCCAAGCTAATCTGGCACTGCCCTTGAATTATTATATTCGATCCATCTCCTGCAACTGGTGCATAGTCATTAGATGACACCTCCAAAATTTGGGAAATACGGCCGTTGGGCTGAACGAGTTAATGTCTTCATGGAAAATCTTCACGTATTTTAGAAACTCCGCTGCAGGATCATGACTGTGAATAAACGCTGAAGGAGGCCCATCGATCAGAGAAACGTTAGGCTTACTTGCTGTGTGCACTCAAGCAGCACAGTTGTGCAATTACTTATTGATGTTGCCCTGCGACAGTCTTGCCTTCACCTTGCTGTTTTGAGGCCTTGATTTTCGGGCGGTGCTTAGAAGTGTTTTCAAACCTCGTCTCGCGTTAGGGGAAGGGTTAGGATTATGGTTGAAGCCTACATTCTATTCTGATTAACATTCTTCCGCAGTTAATCTTTCTCCATTGGCACTGGGCTGATTTGAGCTGTTTCTCTCCAGTTCCCTGCAAGCTGCTGACATGTAAGCTGGGAAGTTCCGAGTTTGGAAATCGTCTTCAGTTGTGAAAATTACCTTACAGTTCAAGAGACGAACCGATCGAGAATAGCAGTTCAAGGGTGGTGCCAGATTATCTTGGCACCTCGCCTCTGGTGCCAAGCTATTCTGGCACCGCCCTTTAACTACCATGGTCGATCCGTATGTTTTTTTTTGTTTTTGGTATGTGTTAGGGGTAAATGGACTTCATTAATACCTATTTACATATTGTGTGGTTTGAGCGAGCGAGTGAATGCGAGTCACGCTGCACTTGTGGTAGTTGCAAAACAGAACACTCCCTGTGTACGACTGTCATATTTCTCGTATATATAGTACTAGATAAATAGTTTGAATCTTGAATTCAAGTATTATTTTCTTCCTCTGCAGACATAAGGACCAAGTCTGAGCGATTTCACACACAACACAGAACCAGCCATGTCTTACCGCGGCAACTACGCTAGTACCTCGAGCAGCGCCAGCAACGGCTATGGGCCCCACGGCGGCCACCACCATCACCACCACTCCCACAACAATTCTAGCGACAGCCAGAGACCCAACAGCTTCAGTTCGGGATACGGGTCGGGCCACACTAGCCCCATCTATAGCCCGACCTTCAAGTATGCCCAGAGTCCGCTGCATAGTCCCACTAGCCCATCCAGTCCCTACGGCAGTGCTTGTAGCAGTCCCGGCCCTGGGGCCATGAGGATATACGACGTCAACCCCAGCCCGCGTAAGTCTTTGTTGGTTGTGTATTATTAAAGAAAATGTTTGAAAATAAGGGGCTATGAAGATATAACTAAGAATTTAACTTGAATGAGCGTAAAAGTGTTTGTCGTTTGTGTATTATTATTAATCCCTTGCCTGCCGGCGGCCTTAGACTGTGTTTCTGAAATCTGCATTAATGCAATACCACAGAACTCCAGCCGATCAAGCAACGTGGATACGATGTGGTGTCAGAAAGAGGCATAGATCCTCATGAGCCCCCGCAACTGCGGGGGCTCATGAGGATCTATGCCTCGTGCAGCAGTGTAGTGTTTACTTAACCCGTTGAATGCCACTGACAATTTCGTACCCAGCCAAACTGCTAAATTAAAGAAACTGTACGTCTTCGGTTGTGTTATTCCTATTTCAATTTATGAACCAATGAAAACACATGCTACTCGTACTGTTTTACGTCTTTTGCGTCATTAACTCATTCCACCCCAACACCGAAATCCTTAAATTTTGCCGTTGCCCTCTGAAGACTGCAGTGCAGTGCAGGACACAGATCGACCATGATAGTTCAAGGGTGTTGCCAGAATAGCTTGGCGCCCATAGGCGCCAAGCTATTCTGGCATCACCCTTGAACTATCATGGTCGATCCATATCTTGCCGTGGTGTGTCTGGGGTAGAATGAGTTAAAGCGTCAGTCAGTGCTTTTTACATCCAGTCACACAGCGACAAGACTAGATTCATATAACGTCAGTTACGTTTCTCTGTAGTTTTTGCGAGCTTATTTTGTATATCAGTAAAATATTACACAAAGCTTTACCCTTTGCCTGTCGACAGCGGTTTTTTGTCGCAATGATTCCTGTGGGAATCACTGATCCCGACAAAAACCGCTACCGACTGCCAAAGGGTTAATTATATCTTATGCCAGCTTCACTTGACTCTGGTTCATTTTCTAGGAGAACAATCAGAATACGAGCGGAGTGTGGAGTACCATCAAGCCCCGGACACCTTCCCCTGCGGTCACGTGCTCTGTCACAAATGTCTGCGCAGGTTCATGACGACACTGAACAGCGCGTGTGGCGCCAGGTGCCCCGTATGTAGGACAGGCGTCACAGGCGATGACGTCTCTTTGGCTGCCATGGGTCTTCCAGGTTAGACCACAGTCGCATCTGTTCAGTAGTTTATGATAACATTTTTATTACTTCGTTTATTACATATTTATTATTTCGTCCACGGTGTCTAAACGCAAGATTGGAAAAGGATATGTGCAGACGTCTTCCCAAGTTTTAAAAAAAAATCGTCCACATACCTCAGATTTGTTTAGCCTCGACTTTGACATTTGCACTTAAAAATGAATTTCTTCCTGTGGCGATTTTGGCCCTAGCAAACATCAAGACAATTACGATCTCTGCACAAGAATTTAATTGAAGTCAGTCGTATGTTATTTTATCTGGCCTGGCCGCATCTTACTCTACCTCACTAGTGAGGATTCGTTTGCCACGAACGACTCCCAACAACGAACGAGAGCGACGTCACGGCGGATAACCAACTTGTACCATAACCAGTTTGTACTATAAGTATGGACAACACTCAAAACATCTCCAAGAGGCATAGATCTCATGAGCCCTTTTGGGGCTCATGAGGATCTATGCCTCTTGAAGATATTTAGAGTGTTGTCTATGCATATGGCAGCAGAGTCCGAAATAGTTCAGGCGGTTAAACGTCGGAGCAGGACAGCGAAGGGAATCGCCGGGTCGTGGGTTCGAATCCCGTCCCAACCCCGGTAGCTGGATTCACAATCCAGGGGGAAAAACGGATTTGTTCAATAGCATGTCCGTTGAAAGGTCCTGGTAAATCAAAGTGGCACAGTTGGAGTGCGCCTGAGTTGATCAGTGTTCAGGTTGTACTCCATAGGCAATAGATTTCCCTGTCCCCCATAACCCGCCCGTCAGGGCCGTCCATGATCACCTCGGTGCTGTGGACGTTAAACCCCAACTAACCAACCAACCATATGGCAGCTGATGACTATCCGCCATGACCTTCGCTTTCGTTTGTTGTTGGAAGTCGTTCGCTGCAAACGACATGAAACCTTACCACTAACCCAACTACTTCTACTCGTCTTCCCAGGGAACAGCGAAGAGGAGGAGGCGCCCATATCTTTACTGACCAACTTTGACGAGATCGTGAAGAAGTTCAACGGGATCCAGTCGAACCTGCGGTATCTGAAGGACGAGAGCGTGCAGGCCAGGTCCATGGGTATGACCTACACTAACACGCAGTGCCACATGTGCTGGGAGAGCCACCCCACGCTTCGGGTCATCCAGGTGTGTGGGATGCCTTTAAAAAAAAACAAAAAACCATTTAACCCCACGGCCGCATTTATTCAAAACCCTTCAGGGGTACATGACTTATATTGCATACAAGAGAAATATTAACCCTTTTACCCCGAAGGTCCAATTTCTCAAATTTTGGAGGTGTTGCCTAGACTATGTACCAGTTGCAGGAGATGGAGTGACCGTGATAATTCAAGGGTAGTGCCAGATTAGCGTGGCCCCTTCAGGCGCCACGCTAATCTGGCACTACCATTGAATTATCATGGTCAATCCATCTCCTGCTGTAGGGACTCGGGGCTAAATGGGTTAACCTTTACACAAAAGTGACAGTACAACTGGTACATAGTCACCTAACGACTATGTACCAATCGCAGGGGATGAATCGACCATGATAATTCAAAGGTAGTGCCAGATTAGCTTGGCTCCTTCAAGTTGCAGGAGATGGGTTGACCATGATAATTCAAGGGGAGTGTCAGATTAGCTTGGCTCTATCAAGGTACAGGAAATGGATCGACCATGATAATTCTTGATGGCGCCAAGCTAATCTGGCACTACGCTTGAATTATTATGGTCGATCCGTCTCCCGCTGTAGGGCATTGGAGCGAAATAAAATAAATCAATAGACTGAGATGTGTGCTTGACGGTGAGCTTTTACCTTACTGCTAAGTCTAACTCAAAGCCATCCGAATTATGTCATCTGCCCTTTAAAAAAAAAAGAAGAGAAAGATTGGCCATGATAGTTGAAGGGCAGTACCAGGAAGTCACTTATCTGTTTCATCCTGTTAAAACAGGACCATCACTCCTTTAGTCATCGTTAGACGAAGAAATGATGGCTTTTTTTTAATAAGATGAGGTATCTATTCTTGCGCTACCTTAGACTGTCCTTACCGATCCGTCTCCACCAGCTGGTTTACGAATACATTATGTTCAGACGTCTCCCAGCTTGCAAAAGTCAAAATCAGGCGCACACTGGTTGTTTCCCTCGATTCGCTGCGCTGACAAAATCGAGGGAAACAACCAGTGTGGATCTTGTGTAAACGAGCCGACCAATGTCCTGTGTATTCCCCTCATACTTGCGGAGCGTGTTCACGTCAAAATTCAATGCGCCCATCTTGTTGCTACCCTAGGAGCACAATCACCTGTCGGTTCGCCACGAGCGGCCCACAGCGTGGAGCAACTACTACTACCGACTGCAGCACGGCAAGGTCGTCACCACCTTCTACTCCAAGGTCAACTCCTCCACCATCTGCGTGCCGTGCACGTACCGCGAGCTGCAGGAACAGAAAGCTATCCTCCCCGCTGAGCTGCAGGCACTGCCCGCCGTGGATCCTTCCAGAAACCAGCAGATCGCTCTGGCAGAGGTGGGTGGTAAAACAATGTTTAAACCCATTTAGCCACGAGGCCACATTTCCTAATTTTGGAGGTATCACTTAACGATTATGTACCAGTTGCAAGAGACGGATGGACCATGATAATTCAAGGGTGGTGCCAGATTAGCTTGGCGCCTGAAGGCGCCAAGCTAATCTGGCATCACCCTTGAATTATCATGGTCCATCCATCTCCTGCTGAAGGGCGTTAGGGCTAAATGGGTTAAGGAAATGCTAGCACGATGTACGGTGGTTCACTACGCTGAACTGTAGTTGGGAAGTTCACAAAATGGCTCACTATGATAGTTTAGAACCGCCTTTTATGCCCTATATACAGGTTGTAGGAGGTGGTAGCCCGCTGCTCAGTAGAAAATGTAATGCCTCATCCAGCTTTTCAACCCATTATTTTTCTGTGCCACCAACGTTGGCATGTCACACTTCTGGCAAATGGGCGTAACTGTGCGCTGTTATTGTATGACTCATTTGGGACGCTCAGAATATGTTCCTCTTTGCGAAAATGAACGTGATTGTTGAAGAGACTTCAGATCACTTACGAACACGTGTTAGTATTCAATCCAGACCAAAAAAAGTGACTGCCAAGCGTGTAATATGCAAAGAAGTACCCAACGGAGAAAGAAACACGCTTAGAAAAGACGGGTACAACACAATTTATTAATATTTCGGGTAAATACCCTTTGTCAAAATAGACAAACAAACAAACAGAGAGATTAGCCGCTACTTATCTTCATTGGCAGAAGGAATGTGTAACTTTAAGTAACTTTAAGTCGTTTTATCTGTTTCTAGCTAATCGCCTAGGTCGCTTTGAACAATTTTCTTGCAGTCACAGGTGTCACTATTGCGAGACTTGGGATTAACATTTTGAACCGGAAAACGGTTGGAAACGGTTTGTTTCGTTATATGACTGATTTATTCTGCTATGACAGGCGCCATGCTTATGCTTAAAATAAAGGCAAACAACATAGGAATTACATCATGTGTCTCTGTCTGTGCAGGTTGGCAAGATAGTAGCCAAGTCCACGGCGCCGCTGATGGTGCTTCGCGGTAAGAACGTCATTGAGGTGGACCACAAGATCCACGTGCGGGAGCGCGCCGACCACTTCAACTTCCTGGACACGGCGTCCACCATCGAGCGCATGGTGCGCCAGCAGGAGGAGAACCTCTTGCAGCACGCTACGCAGCAGATGCGCGACACGGGGCAGGTGTTCCACGTGCAGGAGAGTAACGAGGTCGAGTACGACATGGACGAGACCGCGGTGTAGAGGCCTGCAGTTGAGGTGATAGGAAGGACTGGTGCACAGACCTACGGGTTGCAGACAGACACTCGTGTGGGATGCACGGAGGAGATCAGGTAGACACAACCCAACTGCAAAAATGATAGGACCTCCTCCACTCGCAAAACGTCTTCTGGCCCACGACGGCCGCAGTGGGCCCGCGCACGGCCGTGCGCGGGCCCACTGCGGCCGTCGTAGGCCCGAGGACCTTTGTCTATTGGGTCATGAGTTCCCCAGGTGCGGTGGCTTATGAGATTCTATGTTTCTTGGTGCCCATGTTTTGTTTCCGCGGATGGAGTCCTTTGGAATTGAGTCTTCAGCGATTTGAGAAAACCAACCTGTGGCCATTGGCAGTAAAGGGATTAACTGATCGAGGCCTCAAATTACCAGATTTTGTGGAAAGGTTTGTGGATAAGATGGCTGATTTGAATGGAATCAGACACAGGCAGCTGATTGGTTATTGAATTTTCTGGCAGTGGTGTCTGAGCCAGTTTTGTACGTCCGCATTGACGGATCTAGTAATTGTGTGTTTATCTGTGTGCTGTTTGTGACAAGATTATTCAAAAGACAGAAATGGCGTCTGTTGATTGTGAGCGGTGGTTGTCATTCCGGGTCGGATTCCTTCACGATTAATTTCTTCATTCCTTCCTTCATTGAGTTCTGACACCACAGTTGGTCGTCACTGAACAGCTTTCGAAGATTTTTGTTATTGTCCTCACCAAATAAACGGACAAAGGACACGGATGGATACGATACCACTTTTACGTGATCTCACAGATCTCTAAAACAATATACGTTTGTAGACGAAAATACCACATGTAAAAGTCGAGGAGCACTAAAGCAGGACAAGCAAGAGGCATAGATTCTCATGAGCCCCCGCAATCTGCGGGCTCTCACGAGGATCTATGCCACTTGCATAATAATTATGTGGTATGTTCGCTGCAAGAATGTCTTCAGTAACCAAAGCAGAGTTTACGAACTACGATAGATACGCTGGCATTGAAGTAAGCATGTTGTGAGTGTGAACCCATATTGCTGTCAAATCAGTGATTTTATAGGTATGAATACTGGAGGACAAAATCTGCAATGGTCGAGAGGTGCTGCGTTTGTCAAGGCATACTGTGTATAAAGCTCGGTTTGTGATCGTACAAAAATGTGAGCAGTGAAAGCGCGAGTTGCTGTGCTACAGAAAATACAAGTTATGCATGTTGTGCCATAATATTTTAACCAATTAATACATGATTTTCTCAGACCTCTATGTATACACCATTATATACATATATAGCAACGTGAATGTTATTTTTGATCTTTTAACATTCCAGTCCTATTGCAAACATTCGGTCATTGAACGAGAGTGTCTTCTTTTTTCCTTTCCTTTTGCAGCCATGAATTGATTTGCTTTTAGTGGCAGTCTGTGACCCCAGGCCTTTTTGAATGCTTGCAGTTCGATATTGACAGACTCAATCTGACTAAGTGAGTCACATTGATGATTTTCCGATCGTCTGATAACTAATACGTACACATCGGGGGAGAAATGATCAACCAAGACAGCTTAAGGTTAGTCCCTGATTCGCTTGGCGTCTGCAGGTGCCTAACGAATCAGGAATTACCCTTAAGCTATCATGGTCGATCCATCTCTTGCCGTTCACGCTGGAAATGAAAGGGAATACTAGACTTACACTTCAAAAATCCTTAAAAGCGAATTGACCAAAGGAACGAATGCAAATGCGGGTGTCTTTTTTTTTTTTTTCAAACAAGGAAAGCGCTGTCGAGGTTTGGCGAAAGGTGCCGTGAATTGAAAGGCCATGTTCTGTTCGGAGTGCCTCATGTGAAACTGGAAGTCGTTGACATTTACGTAATATGATGCAGGTTATGCATGCCAGCTAATGCATGTTACAATGGTGCCTGTATTCCGCCGGCCATTTTAACACTTTCTGTCATTGGGTTGGGTTTTCTGTTTTTTCGTAATATCAACCCGTTGAGTGCCGAGAAAATCTGACAAACACCCAACTGCAAGAGGTATAGATCCTCATGAACCCCCTCTATTGCAGGGGCTCATGGAGATATATGCCTCTTGCTGACACCACTTTGAATCCTTGTTCCTGGGAAATGAATTAGGGTTTGTTGGGTGTTGAATTAACGAAGAGTGCGTCAACCGGCACAGAACGGGTTAACTCATTCTACCCCAACACCGAAATCCGCAAATTTTGCCGTTGTTCACTGAAGACTGCACTCTAGAGCAGGACACAGATCGACCATGATAGTTCAAGGGTGATGCCAGAATAGCTTGGCGCCCATAGGCGCCAAGCTATTCTGGCATCACCCTTGAACTATCATGGTCGATCCTTATCTTGCTGTGGTGTGTCTGGGGTAGAATGAGTTAAGTCCTTTTGTATATATATTGTAAAATTAAATAACAGCAGGCCATGCTGAATTTGCTTGCGTACTGACGTAGAATAAATATAATCTTTTCTTTGAGAGTCGGTGGGGGGTGGGGTGGGGAGGGGGGTGTTGGTGGGGTGGGTGCGTGCGTGTGTGTGTGTGTGGGTGGGGCGGGGGGGGGGGGCATATGTACGTTCACCATCGTTATCTAGAAACTGCTGGCAAAGTGAAGCTAAAGACACTGAAAATCTCGATTCTGTTCTAGAACACTCAAGACTTGCTATTATTGCAAGATGTATATATGCAGGGGTAAAGATTAACAGAAAAAAAATCTCCACTGTTGCGGGAAAAGTGTGCTGACCTTTGAAATGGCTGATCAATGTCAATTCTGCCCTTTTAACTCATTCAACTCCGACACGCCACGGCAAGACATGGCTGGATCGAGCGTGATAGTTTAAGGGTTGTGTCAGAATAGCTTGGCGCCCATAGGCGCCAAGCTATTCTAGCACAACACTTGAACTATCACGCTCGATTTGTTCCAGAAGTGTAATATAGACTTCACTGAGAGGGCAACTTCAAAATTTGGGGATTTCGGTCCTGGAGCAGAATGAGTTAAAGCGATCTGCTCTACGGCAGTCTTTGATTGCTAAAATTCGACGATACAACGGGTTGCCGATGTTATCAATATTGTCTTGCCTCCACTAAGACTCTTCGACAATCCACGTGAGTAGGCACATGCACCACATGGCCACTTGTGCGTCAAAGAGAAGAAACTCTCGGTGTACAAAGGCATTCACAAGGCAGCCGTCTCCTTTGAGGACTCTCGCAGAGCCGGCTAACCTTAAGGACAAGCGGCTCAGAAGAAAAAACAGAGTTGTCGTAACTCAGAACCCTGATCAGACCTTCCCCTGCAGCCACTGCGGTCGAACCTGCCTGTCCCGGATTGGCCTCCGCAGCCACGAAAATGCTTGCAGACGACGTGGGCAAGCCCTATAGAATCTTTGTTCGCGAAGTCAAGCCAAGAGAGACAAAGGAGAACAGAAGAAAAGTCTTCAGTTCATTTTACGACATCCAAACTTCATAGTTTAAGCCAGTCCTTAGTGGCCAGCATTATTATAAGACATACTGTGAACATTCATAAAGGAGATACTATGTACTATTATCGTTTTACTGACTGGAGTAGGTAGCTTTAACGAAAACAAGTCATGTTTGTGAATAGCGAGATTTTCATTGTATTACAATGGAAAGCTCGCTTTTCACAAAAAAATCTGACTGAGCAGAATTACACTGTAATGAATATTCGTGCCCTCAAGAACAGATCGCGCACATAAAATGTGCCGCTTGGTTGACCTGCACGGTCGCATGCGTAGAATTCGATTTTTAGACATCGATCTGTGTGGGTGTGCGTCGTCAGCCATGACTATAGTTACAGATCTGTGTCTGTCCATATACGGGCATGCCATGACTGAGCTAGCTCAGAGAAAAACGCAACAACTTCTCTCAGGACGCATTCTTTCAGTAGATAGTCATTCCAAAGGGTCTTCGACCCTTTGTGCACTGAGATCGTTGTCACAAAAAGTGGTTATCTCATTCAGCCCGACGGCCGTATTTCCCAAATTTTGGAGGTGTCATCTAATGACTATGCACCAGTTGCTGGAGATGGATCGACCATGATAATTCAAGGGCAGTGCCAGATCAGCTTGGCGCCGACAGGCGCCAAGCTAATCTGGCACTACCCTTGAATTATCATGGTCGACCCATCTCCTGCTGTAGTGCGTGAGGGCTGAATGGGTTATTGAAATTGGTGGGTGTTTCTGTGTACATGATCATGTATGTAGGCGAGTAGGACGTCTCCACCATAATCACACGCGTTCCATATTCTTTCAGTGTAGTCAGTGATCACGGTAACACGAAGACTTGCTTATTTTGCATAATATAACCGATTTTTTTTTTAACAGTCGGGCTATGGTCAAAATAAAATGGTGCGTTTTCTTCATTCTCTGAGTGTGGAAAGTCAAAGGTGGTTCATAATATTTTTGTATTCTTCTGCTCTTCTTGCACACGACACATTGCTGTGATTTATTACTCAGATGCAGATACTTTTCAGAACATTTGCTGTTCCTCTTACACAGTTTAACCCTTTTAGCCTCGGGATCCCGCAGCAAGAGATGGATTGATCATGATAATTCAAGGGTAGTGCTGAAGGCGCCAAGCTCAACTGGCACTACCCTTGACTTATCATGATCAATCCATCTCCTACAACTGGTACATAGTCGTTAGGCAACACCTCCAAAAATTGAGAAATGGGACCTTGGGGCTAAAAGGGTTAAGTATAGATCAGTACATTGTTGACTCCAGTCTTTGCGCGCGCAAAAAAAAAAAAGAAAAAAAAAAGCGATATTGGGTGTATGGTTTCATTCCTTTGGACTATGCTCACATCAGTCTGTCAGAATGTTCATTTCATTTCTGAGCAATGACGCAGTGCCTTCTACTGCTCCTATCCAAAGTGCAAAACGCATAATTGCGGCACAAAGCGTGAGACTGAAATTCTTCCGCTGTGTCAAAAAACGATGCAGTCTGACCTTAGACGAGAACATTCCAGCGATTCGGAAATCTATAAAGCTACACCAGTTTGCAAAATGTCCTCAGGCCGACATCGGCCATGGCTGGCCCGCGCACAGGCGTGCACGGCCCAGCCACGGCCGACGTCGGCCTGAGGACATTTTGCTTGCAATGAAGCTCCGGAACCCTTCTTTCCTTTGACGATGTCAGTGCTTCAACCACTGTAAAACTGAATAAAGTTCCAGTAAATTCGTTCTGCAAGAGGCATAGATCCGTAAGGGTCTCTTCAGCTTGCAGGTTCTCCTTCTTGTTCTTACTGCAAAGATCAGGGCTGTGTGATATATGTGTACCTGTAACGGAGAAGGTTGTCGGATATCAGTCGGTTGGTGTGTTTAGCCTTTGACTCCTTTGCTTGCCTCTGAAGCCGCGACTGTAGCGAATCGATGGTCGGCGGCTTTTGATGTTTGTGTGTGTGTGTGTGTGTGTGTGTGTGTGTGTGTGTGTGTGTGTGTGTGTGTGTGTGTGAGAGAGAGAGAGAGAGAGAGAGAGAGAGAGAGAGAGAGAGATTTACTGAAACGGTCGAAATCTGATGAAAAAGACTACGGGTGTAATAAAATGCTCTCGCAATTACTCTCTATCTCTTACTTGATGCTCCATTTTCCGTCCAGCGCTCGCTCGCACAGTGGAACACATGCCCATATGTCCGCTAGCAAGAAACCTAGATTCTCTTGAGCCCCCGCGTCTACATCAGCTCATAAAAATCTGTGCTTCTTGCTATCGGAGTGACTTTTGCGAGGAAACGAGGCGTTGGTCCGATTATTAAAAAGAAATTTCACTCGCCGATCTTACTAGTAAACTGTTGAAATCTGTCATATTAAGCCTGCAAGTCTCCGCCTAGATACATACACAGTACTATTAACCCCTTCCCTGCCACTGTACGTACATTTTTTTTTCTGAAATCTTGGTTAATTCAACGACCAAAAGTCAACAGCGTCCCAGAAGCATGGGGATACAAATTAGTCTCAGCAAGAGGCATAGATCCTCATGAGCCCCCACAATCGCGGGGGCTCATGAGGATCTATGTCTCTTGCAGTTGGATCGTGTTCACTTTCTTCTTGGAAGCGAAGGGGTTAATCATGATCCAGTGGAAAAGGTGAAAATTATTATTATTTTCTTTTTATTATACACGATTGCCGCCTATTTAAAACTTATTTATCGCATGCAAATATGTGTAAAATACGTACGATATCATATTATATATTATCACTTTGCTTTCATGTTCTGTCCAAAACCTTTTTTTTTGTCCTTTAATATATGATGGTGACTTCACAGTGTCATCGTCTCTCATGTGCCTCTTTACATTTTACTTGCCGTAGTTCTTTCTAAGATGTTTCTATACGAGTATCCACTGTAAATTGTGTATAGCATCTGCACTTGACCTTCTACATTATTTTTGTTTTTAAAATTATTATTATTATTATTATTATAATTATCATTATAAAATATTATGATTATTTTAATTTATTATTATTATTTTTATTTTTTATTTTTTTGTGGGGGGGGGGGGGGGGGGGAGGGGGAGGGGGTGTAGGGGCCGGGCTTGTTGTTTGATTTTGGTTAATGATTTTAAAATGTATGAGTCAAAGTACGCGTGCTGTAAACAAAAAAAAAAAAAAAAAAAACAAACAAAAAAAATGTTACATGGTTGCATTGTTGGCGCCAAAGGCATTCGTCTTATGTGAGTTCATGTGACGTCATGATTTTATTTTCGTATGGAATGTGGGCCCTCTTACAGGTCACTCGCCTGTGACTGTCCTGATATTACGATTTCCTTCTGCACTGTCTTTAGTTACATGCTTACGTACACCATGCTATCACGGAGGACAGGATAACATGAGCAGATTCATATATTTAGTAATGAGTTTGGGTTAATGTTGTAGGTGAGTGGCACGTGCGAGCGTTCACTTAGGAAAATCGTAATAATTATTAGGCTCACATACATACTTCGTCACACTTTTGACAAACGCCTTTCGTTGACGTAGTGAGTACAGCTGTGACGCTGACTACACAGAGGAGACGTCAAACACATTCGTAACGTCAGTACGCCACGAATGTGTTTGACGCATATCCGAATGCCGCACGTCTCCATTTTGTTAAATAAATCGTCTCCGTGATACACTTCTTCGATTCTACCTCCTATACAGACAACTCAGAAACGTATCCTGGATGGTGATGGCAAATGTTATACGTGCGTGACATTTTGCAAACAAATCTTTCAGTAGGTTAATCCCCTTGTGCTTGCAAACTTTGTTCACAGTACCGGTAGCTGCATGGACGTGGGGGGTTAAAATAATATTTCTGCAGAGTTTAATGTCCAAAAGCATAATTGCTGTTTAATTATTGTATATTATGTATTGTAAAATGTACCAGAAAAATCACTGCTAATTTTCATGGATTACAAGTACGTACAAAGGCATAATCTAGAATGTCGTTACATGTGGTCATTCAACTGCATAATTTTTAGTCAGACTTTGAAACGCTTCGTGTGCTTTGCAAACCGTTCAACACGAATGGTTTCTTAAATGTTTGCAACCTGTTAGAACATGTTTCACAGTTTTGTGCAGTAGCCGCTCAGCTAAGTTGAAAGTCTGTTTAGTCTGTGATTACAGCAGCTGTACAGATTTTTGTCTTAGCTGCTTTTACAGGTAGCTGCTTTTACAGGTTAACCCTTTTCATCCTAAAACACACATGGCTTGAAATACATGTGACTGATAGTTCAAGGATGGTGCCATAATAGTTTGGCGCCTCGAAGCGCCAAGCCGCTATTCTGGCACCACCCTTGAACTATGACAGTGGATCAATCTCCTAATCTGTAACGCAGACTTCTTAGGACAATAAGCAGATTGCATGAAATCAGCAGCTTCAGGATGTAATGGGTTATAAAGCTTTGCAGATCACGTCGACAACATAATGTTCGCACAGTCAGAACGAATGCGTCAGAGAGCAAAACAGTGAGCAAAATGCCTTAGTACCAACATCGGCCGTAGTTGTCCCCCGTACGGCTGCGCGGCGTTTCTTGACGTTTTCTTTTCCCAGAGCGTGGCTGGTCAACGGCTGAAGGACCAAGTCAACCGGCAGAATTACCACATAGCCCGTAGGTACGTGAATGCATACCTCAATGCGGGCTCAGTGGACCAAACTGTCGTACTATATAGCCTATCACGATGGCCGTCCAGTATCTGACACACACAGATTCTCATGAAGCTCTGCAAGCTGTAGAGGCTCATGAGAATCTGAACCTCATGCAAGTGGAAGGGTCTACGCCAGTGCGCATAATTAGCACCACAAAGTATGCGGCACCTTTTTTTTGGTGTGGATATACATTTCTAACCCTGACAAACTTTAACGGGATATGGATCTAGCATGGTAAATCAAGGCCGTAATGCCAGAATAGATTGGCGCCACAGGCGCCAAGCTATTCTGGCACCACCCTTGAACAATCATGGTCGGATCTGTCTCGGTGCAGAGCTATAACGCAGACATGAGAGGACGTCCCAAATTTCAACCTAAGGGCTCAATGTGCCAGAGATTATGATCCCTCGATATCTGGGTTGCGCAACCTCAAAAGGGAGTGTTTCGCACCCTTACTCAGTTTTCCCAGAGTCACTTTCCATATCGTACCAATACTGGTCTGGTTTACCATGGCTCTCTCACGACCTTTCATGCAAGTCTGCCCAACGCCCGCTTGTAAAACCGGTGGCCAAGGCGTAATTAGGGTCAGGTTTCTGCGATCATCCCCCATAAAAAGGTGCATGCACGGAGCGAAAACAGTCTCACAATGACTCGTTGAAGCAAGTTGTAACTGTGTAGGCCCCCCCTAAGCCTCAAATGTAAACTAACGTCATGGAATAATTATGGACAAAGTATAGGACTTGTGGACAAACAAGCAAACTCTCATTTCGATACTCCCTTATTAGGGCCGAGAAGAGTCGAACACCACCCAACTGCAAGAGGTACAGATCCTCATGAGCCCCCGCAATCGCGGGGGCTCATGAGGATCTATGCCTCTTGCTGACACCACTTTGAATCCATGTCAACCTGGGACATCTAGGCGATTTTGGTCACGAATTAACAAGACTGCAGAAATAGTCTGCGCCAGCTGGCGCCGAACGGGGTAAACTCAGTAGTAATAAATTTGACTGCGTTAACCTAGTGAGCAACACACTGGTTGCCTCCCTTGATTCGCAACCGCTGATCAGCGGTTCCAAATCGTGAGAGACAACCAGTATGATTAAGCACATTATGCCCGGATAAAGAAAGCAAGTCATCCATACGCTGACATTGTAAATATATTTATTGTAAATTATTGCGCTTGGCACTGAAAAGCTGTAAATACTTTGTAAGCAAATGTTCAAGGAGACGTGCCAGCTATTCATGCCTAAAAAGTGATGTTGAACATATCTTTTCACAGGTGCTACTAGCTTTTTATTGTATCGTGCCAGTAGCGTAGAATAGTGAATTTGTTTCTGCATCTTCTGTTGATTTTGTTGTTGGATTTTCTTTGCAAATATACATTTTACTCAGAGAACAATTGTTTAGAGTTAACTGAATCTCTTTGCGTAATTTTTGTCAAGGGTTGTGATTCGGCAGAGATAGTTTGTGAGAAAATGTTTTGCATTTACCTGTACAAGATCTTTTGGCTTGGTGTCCTTTGCGTCAAATTAAATTGTTAGTGCCTGTGTGGTGTTGTCTCGTATTTTCTGTTGTTTGACTATTTTGCGTGCAATGTGTATCATTTATGTATTCGTAATTTGATAGGATCAAAATGACTGAGTAGTGTTTCTTGTTTTTCATGTGTAGGCTATGTAATGTCATTTTCTGTCTCAGTTTTAATGATTCGATCGTTGACTTAAAGTTATACTACTCATTCACTTGTTGCTAAGCGTTGAATAGGAGATTCATAAATCGTGAAGTGAAGCCTACCAACGCAGACTTTGTTTTGATCCATTCTGGTTACCTACCCAGTACGCAAAGGTCCTCGGGCCCACGACGGCCGCAGTAGGCCCAGCGAATGGCTGTGCGCGGGCCCACTGCGGCCGTCGTGGACCCGAAGACGTTTTGCTACCGGGGTACTCGCCGGCGTCCTCCACGCGTAGCAGATAGAGGGCGGCAACCAGTGTGGTTCTGAACATCGGTCATCATTTGAGATGCTGAAACTCGGTTGATGATTTTCCCTCCCGTCTGTGTCCCTCATTTACCAGTTTAGATTACTATGGGCTTTACTTTCAGTTCAGTGTCTTATTTGTTGCCAGATTGTTTTTGTAGATAGAGTGAGATACTGTATTTAGGATACGCAGTACTGTTTGTTGTAGTAGATCATTTATGTGATGGTCCTTGATTTTAGACCTTGCAGCCTAGAGCCGTAAGGTCCAGAATCACGGACAGCGCATACTTATTTCCCGTGGCTTTGGTTGTACATATTTACTGATCCTCAGAAAATGCCGGTGCACAGGCTGATATGACGAAGGAAATAGACTTTCTACAGAGACGAATAATACGATTAGATTTCAAGTCAAAAATCGGTAGAAGTGATGTGCGCTACCCTACCATAGTGCTACAAGCTCAGATACATATTCACTACATTTAGTGACAGTCTAGGAGATAGATCGACCTTAATAATTCAAGGGTGGCCGTGTCCAAATAGCTTGTCGTCTACAGGCGCCAAGCTACGTTAGATAAACCCAGGTCACTTTGGCGTACGCCAAAGTGACGTGGGTTTATCTAACTGACGTGAGTGTGTATTCGGACACCTCCGAGTCCCGGGGCCATGAACCAAAGGATGGCGACACCGCCTTTGAACCGGGATGGATCAGTTACCACCCGAGGGGGCGGGAGAGGAGCGTCCAACTGTTTTAGGGACTTTAAACTGTGAGAGAAGGCGCCCAGAAGACAAACCTTGCTCTCCGGCCACTGGCCGAAAAATCGAAAAGGGGGAGGGTGGCGGCGGTGGGGCGGCGGGCTTCACTGAGCGGCTTGTGTGAGAACCTTTCCGCCACTGGCCGTTAAAAGGGGGATGCACCGGGTGGTGAGAGGTGATAAGGTCACACACATGCCTTCAAGACCCCACCCCCACCCCCAGGGGAGGGGGGTGTCTCAAAGGAATGTGTGTGACCCTATCACCAATCACTACTATCTATGTTTTACCTTACTACCTGTTTTATTCCGATCTTTATAGAAGGCATATACGCCTGCTGATACTGTTGTTTTATCACTGAGTGGTTGACAAGATTTGACCGAAATAAACTGTCAATGGACAATAAGTCTTCACGTATGTCAGTGCACGGTGTGTATGTGTGTGTGTGTGTGCGCGCGCGCACACACAAGCACGTGCATGCATACACAAGCATGTGCATGCGTGTGTGCGCGTAGTACTTGCCACAAGTTGAGTAGTCACTGAAGTTCGAGCGGCCGTGCTGAAGCCGGCCTTGGCAGCAAACACTCACACATTTTGCCAAATACTCTGATAAAGTACACTGATCCATATGCATACATTCATAAACATCCTTCGCAGCAATGTACCATCCTTCTCTCTGTGTGTGTCTCTGTCCCTCTCTCTCTCTCCGCGCACACACCCACTCACGCCCAGTATAACTTATTGAGTGAATCAGTTAAGGACAGGAAAGCACCTGGCAAGGGAGGCAACAAATGTGAATTTGGATTGAAGCCCTCACGAGTTCCCTTACCTTTGTAAGCTCACGGCCACTGTAACTCAAGTGTGTGCGTGTGGCATATCACTGGTTCTCGGATCCCCCCCCTCCCCCCACCCCACCCCCACTCCCGCTCCCCCAAACGACCGAAGAATCGTCCGGGGTTACCCCCTCGATCCCCCACCCCCACCCGTTGTTTTTGCAGAGGGGAGCATATTTGCGAATAAAAAATCCGAAGAAAAACAAAAACAAACAAAAAAACAAACAAACAACAAAACAAACAAAACAAAACAAAAAACATCATGCACGATGGAGAAAGAATGGGGAAAGGGGGGCTGAATGTTGGTGGTGGACGGGGACATCTTTTACAACATCCTTCAAGTGCCTCCCCCCCCCCCCCCCCCCCCCCTCACACACACACACCTTTTGTTGTTTGGAGGCTGAAAATAGCCTATGCGCCCCACCTCCACCCCTCGTATGAGAACTTAAACTCTTTGTACTACAACATGAGGGGAAGCAAAAACTGTACCCTCATTCTACTTCCTTTGATGAACCCTATCATAGGTTGGGACGTCCGTCCGGGAGGTTCAGCTCGCAGTGCCACCTCGCTGGTTCAAATTGATTTTACTGATAGCATTAGTTCTGCGGCCAGGCCCCTTAGCTGAAGCTAAAAAGCGGTTAGGCGAAAAACAGCATCCCCCCACCCCCCAAACATCACCATTAAAATATCTGCAAGTGCTCAACGGAGAGAGAGAAAAAGAAAATGAAAAAGTATAGAATAAGACGATTTCGCCCTTTCTCCGTTCCAACATTTTCGCTAACCAAAATCAAAAGTTATTTCCCGGCAACATTTTCAAACCCGGAAAAGCCACCATTTTAGGTTATCAAAAGCAGACACAATGCCAATCTGTCACGTTGGGAAACGCACATTTTGAGAGAGTGGTGATTAGAGGTACTGCGTATGTAGTTTTCAAACTGAAGTGAATTAAATTGATTCAGCTTGTGTAATTGCACGCACAGCTGTATGTCATTGCAAGGTGACTTTCAACGTCACTTTCAACATGGCTGCGATTGTTGGGCTATGTAAAACAGTAAACAATATAACACAATTACACACACGCCATGCATTGCCTTCTTCGGCTAGGTGTAGATTTAGTCACACCAGACAGATCCGGTGCTTTCTTTTTGTAATCGAAATGAGACAATAAGTTTGCTCATAATGTGTTTCGTTTCAGACACTTTCCGGAACCAAGGAAAAGCATGCAACGACAGCAGCAAAAGGCTCCGCAGTTCAAACCTGTTATAAGCACAGATTTTGCTTTTCAGTCGTTCGAGGTAAGTTATTTTTTATGCCGACCGACTCACTTACCATATACATGTGGATTTTGTTTTAGAAACATGATATTCAGTCTTAATCGATCGATTGTGTGAGGGCAGGCAGCACCTGCGTGCCCATACATACAGTAGAAAATCACACATAGCTCAGCAGAGTGCTGCTTAGGTCTATTCACAGCTTTGTTTTTTAATCTGAACTGCGATACAACTTTCCGGAACAACTCGAACCGAAGTAGAGATTATAATGGGATCACTAGATACATAACATGATTATTTTATTATTAGTAGAGATTATAATGGGATCACTAGATACATAACATGATTATTTTATTATTTTCTTACTCTGTGAAGAAAGCCACCACAAAAATGAAGAATGCAAGTGGACCATTTTCAAGAAACAACGCTCCAGGTAAGTTGCAGATTTCTACCATCGTACCCCTTTGACGTTTGTATTTGTCATTAGTTCAAGATGAAGTTTGAAGGTGTGTGCGCGCGTGCATGTGTGAGGTCTGTAAATGTAACAACGTCTGCACACCCAGGGGCGGATATGCGCGCGGGGGGTGGGGGTGGGGGTGGGGGGGGGGGGTTCCGGTACCTCCCCCTCCTCAGACCCAATTAAAAAAAAAATGCTATAACAAATTCGTGTCAAGTTCACACCGCCCCCCCCCCCCCCCTCCCTTTTGATATTTTGCCGAATGGTGAGAGTCTTAACATCCCCCACCCCCTACACCCTCGCTTTTCAATTTTTTCGACCTCTCGAAACAAGGTCTAGCGTCGGAGAGGCCTTTAGTATGAGGGTTAAATCGTCCTAAACAAATAGTTGAACCCTCGAGGTAACTGTTCAGCTCCTCACTTCAGTGTTTTGGGTGTGGACACGTATGCATTTGTGTGGACACAGAAACCCAAAGAAACACCCAGATGATGCAGCAACAGCAGCAGGAACAACACACGCAGGACCAAGCTCTGGGTACGGACCGTCTGACATCGCTACATGCTAAGCTGCATCACGAAGCAGACAAAATCCGCAAATGGAAAGTCCAGACAGAAATGGAATTGAAACAAAAGGTATTACAAGTAACGCAACGCTTTTTTGTTCTCATAGAAAACACGAGTCGTAATGGGCTACTGGTTATCCGTCCCTCGTGTGCCAACCGCGGACGACGGTCGCCCGTCTTGAACTTTAACGATGGTATTTCTCAGAAATTGTTCAAGCCATAGTCTTCAAACTTGGCCCACGGATACTTTGTGGCAAGACCGGCTTTCTAAACGTGCTAATTTCAGTGTCATCTAGGACAGTGTCATCTAGGACACCGGGGGTCTTGATCATATTTTCACAAATATTTAATTTTAAAATAAATACAAATTATACTTTTGTCACCTGACTAAAGACCCAAACTTCAGCTGGCACAGATATACTGATGGTAAGACCCTTTTATGCATACTACTTTGGATAATAACTCCTCTTAAAGGTCAAGGGTCACAAGAAGTCCTCAGACTGTGTAAAATGCCACATTTTGGTAGAGTATTCACTTTTAATCAGTGTTTTTGCAATCTTTTTTTTAAATCAGCAAACATTCTATCAGATTTGGCGCCAAGGTAGCTGATGACAAAACTTTTCTTTGCAAAGGTCACAAGGGGTTGACCAGTGTGTGGAAAATGCATGTATGAGAAAACGTGAATTTCACTGACCGAAATTTGACTGGCCTGATTATACAGCAAAACTTATCTTTTTTTGGATCAGACAGTGTTTGATTACTTTGGTTAGTTTTACTAGTTTTTGCAAGTTTCGTTGCTTTATGCATTACTTTTGTTGGCTCACGTGCGAAGCAAAAGCGAGTCTTGTTCTGGGCCAGTGGTCTCCGGCGTCCAGCGTCCGTACGCCGACGTCCGTGGTAAACTTTAACGTTGGCATTTTCTCGGAGACTCAAGCTACAGTCTTCAAACTTGGCCCAAGGATACTTTGTGGCAAGACCTTTCTAAACATACCAATTTCAGTGACCTCTCACAAAGGTCAAGGTCACAGGGGATCAGGAAATATATCAAAAATAGCTATTTTTGGACATAATTTATTTTTTCTCAAATACTATTCACAACTTCAAACCCAAACTTGGTACTAAGATACCTGATGGTAAGACCTTTATGCGCACACTAATTTGGTTGATCGCTCGGAAAAGTCAAGGGTCACAAGAGCTCAAGAAATAGGTAAAAAAACCCATATTTTGACAAGAAATGTTTTTTCTCAATTACTAATCACAACTCCAAATCCAAACTTGCTACAGAGATACCTGATGGTAAGACATATCTATGCATACTAATTCGGATGACCCCTCAGAAAGGTCAAAGGTCACAAGAGCTCAGGAAATAGTTAAAAATAGCCACATTTTGACAAGAAATGTTTTTTCTCAATTACTATTCACAACTTCAAACCCAAACTTGCTACAGAGATACCTGATGGTAAGACCTATCTATGCATACTAATTTGGATGACCCCTCGGAAAAGGTCACAAGAGGTCAACAAATGTGTATAAAGTGCCAATAATTGTAGTTATTATCAACATTTTTGCAAACTTTTCATTCAAATTTGGCACAAAGGTAGCTGATAATAAGACCTTCCTATGTATTCTAATGTAGTTGACTCATCGCAAAGGTCAAGGGTCACGGGGGTTTCACAGATATGTGAAAACTGATTAAATTTTGAGAAAACGTGGATTTTGTTAGTGCAGAAGACATTTCTTTACTTATTGTCAGACATTTCTTTACTTATTGTGGATCGGTCGATGCACATGAGCCATAAGGGCTTTGCCTTTCTTGTTTTTTTTAATAACGTGCGCAATGCATTTAATCATTTTTGTGTGTAGGAGAAGAAACTCTGCGAAGCCAACATGACCGTTGAATCGCTCAGAAAGTCTATCCTAGAACTCCAGGTAAGAAAATGAGGTTGGCCTCTGCTTCTATATCTCTTTTATTACACTAACATTCAGAAGGAGACACCATGGCCTCAGATTTCAATGTGTGCAATATTGGTCTCACATCTTAACCCATTTAGCCCCAAATAGACTTTTGGCCCTCCATAGACCCCCCCCCCCCCTCCCCCCCCCCTCCTCCCTTCGGAGGATCGGAGACTATGTTTTTCTGAAAGTCTATCCAAAACCACGTAGGTTTCTAGGTGTTTGCCAAAAATAAAGACCGCATCGAAGATACCACAGAGTTTGACCGAACCCACCCCCAAAGGGGTCATCATTTTGAGGGGTAGGGGTACTAGATGGACAGTAAAGCTGTGATAACTACAAGAAAATACTTATTATTTGGTATCGGTGTGTTCGTCCTTTATCGGGCATTCAGAAAATAATAAACTTTATTATATTCTTCTTTTTATACATGATGACGTCACAGCATTCCATATTTGGACCCTATGAATATGGCACCATTTTTTAGGTGCACTGTTCTGGTGCACTTCTTCCATGATTAATGGAATTACACGCTCACTAAAGACTTTTTATGTGCTAAAATAGACTTCCAGTAATATATTTGCACTTCATATATACACAGTTTGTGAAATCTGATGACGTCATATAATAGTACCTTAAGCTTAAAGTGGATTGATTTATATTACTTTTCCAGAATATGAATTTTAACAGCTAAAGTTTTTGTAGTTTTTCATGCTTTGAAGTGTGGTGGAAATTAGTCAGTTTATACAAAGAGTGTGAGTACTACGTCTATGCTGGGAATAAATTTAAAAAAAATTAAGGCATGTGGGTGAGAATGTGTGTGTGTGGGAGGAGGGGGGGGGGGGGAGCAGTAAACACACACATACACACAGAGCTTACAGTATGTTTCTAATTATTGTAAGACTGAGACTACAAATGCCTACAGTTGTGCTGCCCCAATCGGAATGGAATGAAAAGAATATGCATATAAACTAGTAGGGCGCCTGTAATACGAGATGCACAAACACATCTATTAGTGACAAACCGGCGTATGAATGAGGGGATTCTAATACTAGTTCCAATGCAATAGCAGTTCTAATGTCAGGATCATTTGTTGATCGGTGTGTGTGTGTGTGTGTGTGCGTGCCACGGTGCGTGCATACGCGTGTGTATGTCTCTGTGTCGTGCTTTTAAAGAATGGCTGGTAGAGGTAAGGGTTTGCGATTAAAATGTGGGCGTGTGGAATCGAATCCAGCAGTTCAGGGATGCCGCATCTTTTCTGTTACGATCATGAGGGGCAACACATAAAATGTCCACCTTGCCTAGATGGGTTCCGGAGTTTACTTCTAGACTATGTCAGTAGTGAACTGAGCTATCTATGATCCTAATAAAAATATACTACAATGGCAGATCACAGCAGCGTATAACATCCTGATAGACGGCACAATCCAAGAGTGACTGACACAAAAAGAAGTAGCCACACTTTTGTTGTCGGTTAAAAGCAGTGCTATTACTGTGCTAAAAGGCATTTAGCCCTTTTTCAGGTGGTGGGCCAACGGCCGGGCAGACCGTCCAGTAACCCCAAACAACCATATTCATGAGACAACGTTCGTGACGTCAAAGTCAGGAGCACTTTAAAATATGGCGTGTTTGATATTCAGTGTGTACGGTATTGTAGATTATTAACATTTTCCCAACAAATCAGCTGTGTACGCGATTTGGGCGTTTAAAACACACACACACACACACACACACACACACACACACACACACACACACACACACACACACACACACACACACACACACACACACACACCAGGGGTTGAACAGTTACCTCAGGGGTGGTTCCAACTTGGTATTTGTTTGGGACCTTCAACCCGGCACAAAAGGCCTCCCAATGCTACACCTTGCCTCCAATGGCCGAAAACTTTCACCCGTCACCGAAATATCAAACAGCAAAGGGGAGGGGGGGGGGGGGGGGGAGATCCAACCTTTTGTTTGGGACCTTCAACCTGGCACAAAAGGCCTTCCGACCCTATTCCTTGCTTCCAATGGCCGAAAAATTTCATCAGTCGCCGGAGGGGGGGGGGGGGGGGGGGGGGGGGGGCGTGTGTCGGAACTCTCACTGCTCGTCAAAATATCCGGTGTGGGGGGATTGGGGAGGGGGGGGGGGGAGAGGTGTCCAAAACTCCATATAAAGGGACTTTGTTATAGCGATTTAAAGAATATTCAACAACAACAGCAAATTAACTTTGGATTGCTTTCCTGTGGTTGAGAAACGTCTTTTCTCTCAGTGTTAATGCACACATGACCAGTAAACCTCAATCCGCTTGCAGGCGCCATGTTTCAAACTAACACCTACATTCCTTGCAAAAACTCATAACATGCTTGAACATTGTTTTGCGTCATTAGCCCATGCATTGACTTGAGCTTAATGTTTTAATGTTATTTCCAGTTCAGGTGTTTCCTGCGAAGGGGTCGGTGTGGCGTGAAGAGGGCGGGGGAAGGGGGTGGGGGGGGGGGGGGAGGAGAAACTACATGACTACCGTCTTATAACTGGTTTAAGCAACTGATCTGTTGACTTGCATATTACTTGCCAGGGCTACAGGCTCTGCAGAAGTTCCATACTTATCAGAATGGACCATACATAAACAATAAATGAGATCCTTTTCTTTTCTACTACCAATGTTAGATTCTTTATCTTTGTGTGTATTATTGTGTATGTATGTGTGTGTATGTGTATGTGTGTGTGTGTGTGTGTGTGTGTGTGTGTGTGTGTGTGTGTGTGTGTGTGAGAGAGAGAGAGAGAGAGAGAGAGAGAGAGAGAGAGAGAGAGAGAGAGAATTTCAAGACCATGGAACAGTTAACTTATCAGATTGAGTGCACAGTTGTACATATTGTGGCCTTGACATTAATTATAAAGGGTATCTATATTATAATGTTCCTGATAATCTCAACTCAACAAAATATGATTCAATAGTACGAGATCCTATAGGTGTTGTGAGCAAATATTCCTAAAATCAGAGCAAATGTTATGAAGGTCAAGTCTAATTGTTTATCAACTATTCATAGCAACTCCTTACATGTTATCACTTTTTGTAAGATTTATTATCACATTTTCAAAAATGTGGGGTTTTTTTTTATCAGAAAGTACAACTTTAGGTGACCTTGACCTTTAAATAACACCTTTCAAGGTCACCAGTGGAAATAATTGAATCGTTTATGTTCCCACTGATGATATAACATTGGTATATATGTTTTCATGATAGTATGTCAAAGATTGGACACCTATTCTTCTGGCAAGAGGGCTATTTAGCAGATAATGAAAGGTAAAAAAAGATGGCGCCGAAATGACGTCACCATTTTGCTTTTTAGACTTTGAGTCATTATAAATGACAGGTAAATGTATTATGGTTCCAAAGATACCAGTCATTTAGTTCTGTGTGCTTTTTTTTTTTTTTTACGGGAACTGCATCGTTAACACCAACCCTACCCCAAAAGCAAAAAATATGGCCCAAAGAAGGAAAATATGACCATAGTACATGCCCTCCTATATTCAATACGGTATTTATTTTTTGCAAACACCTACGGTTCGTCTTCGTGGCTTCCGAAAAAATGTGGTCTCTGATCCCTCGCAGTTTGTGGGAGGTTGGGGGGGGGGGGGGGGGGTGTGTGTTCACTTCCTATCTGATGGCCTAAAAGCCCTACAACAGAAGGATCGACCATGATAATTCAAGGGAATCCCACATTTCTCAAAATCATCTGATACTACCCTTGAATTAATCATGGTCGATCTATTTCCTGCAAGTGGTAAATAATCGTCAGGCAACACCTCCAAAATTTGGCAAATGTGTCCTTGGGGTTAAATGGGTTAATACACGTGCACGTTTTCTCATGTAACTAATTGGGCAAACCAGCCAGTTAGGATTCATATTGCCAGATTGCTAGTCTGCCTTTTTAAAGATAGAGCCTTACGAGTATTATGGGTGAGTCTGCTTGTACTGACACCGACTGGAATGCTCTTTTTACTACAAAACTGTTGGTATGTTTGGTTCATAGCTAGAGAATGAAAACCTGAGTACTAAGCTGCAGGATGAGCTGGGCAGCAGGGAAGAAATATTCCAGAGGTAAATGGGAGTTTATCCTTTCTATGGCAGTAGTTGTAACGTCATGCTTTGACTAAAATAAACATTTACTACACGGCAGGGTATGCAGAAGCAGTCATGACATCAGCCCAGTTACTTTTTGCTCACTATAATTTTTTCATGTCTGATTTCCCAATCAGACATGAAAAAAATTCAATTGAGCAGAAGGTCATATAGGACTGATGTTGGCCCAAGGACCTTTTCTTCACAGTCGATGGGAATGCATACATGTATCAGTGTCCGTACACACAGGCTTCAAGTAAAACAGATGGTGCGAACATTTTCGTGTGCTGTAAATAAAAACATTTTGGATAAAAAATATTTTTGGAGGAGAAATATCATAAGATTGTTTTTGTACTTTGTTGTGCGAAAAATTGGGGGTGGGGAGAGAGGATTGAAAAAGATTTTGATATTTTTTTTTTTTTTAATTTTATTTTTTTTTAGGCTGGAAACAAGTCATTCACGTTGCCCCCCCCCCCCCCACCCCCTCCTCCCCCATGAAAAATATCTTCATGTCACTGTTGCTGTGGTGGGTTCACGCTTGTACCCCTCTAGCATGACATAACTTTGCTGCATCTATTTTCCAGAATTCAGAACACACGCGACTTGATCAGTCTTCTGAAAAGTCAAGAAGACAAATTTGAACAAGCTCTCTCACGATGTGAGTATTGTCAAAATGAAGAACAACGAAAATGTTTTTGTTTCATATCCTTGAACTTATTGCACACTCAGTCAACCGGTGTTTTGAACTGAAGCGCTGGCTGCATGCTTAACACCACTGTTTGACTGCCGAGAAAAAGAGAAAACGATCCAGCTGTAAGAGACAAAGATCCTCATGAGCTCATGCATCTGTGGGGGCCCATGAGAATGCCTCTTGGTGACGCCTCTTGGTATCTATGTTCGTTGAATGGCTTGGACTGCAAAAAGTAGAAGTTTAGCTTATCAGCACATTTGCAAACCTTTTCAGCTGAATTTAGCAGAAGGAATAGACATTTCATATGTATACTATTTTGGTTCACGACTTGTAGAGGTCATGGGAGATTGACAAAAGTGTGAAATATGCATACATTTTGAGAACACATCGCAGGTACAAAAGCCAACCGTTAACTTACGTTAGAACTGGATTGTTTATGCACGTGAGCCTAAAGGACTTTGCCATTTTTGTTTCATTTTTATCTGTCCATATAAAGGTGAAACGGAGAGAACAGAACTGAAGTATCTTGAGAAAGGGCATGCTCAACAGTTTGAGGTAAGAGTGCAATGAATTCACAAGCAGACACACCTACAAACCACCAAACAACCCACACGCGCGCGCGCACACACACACACACACACACAGACGCACACACACACACACACACACACACACACACACACACACACACACACACACACACACAGGGAGACGCAACCATCAGAGTGGGTTACCTAGCATTTCATGTGAAAATGGGTTCCCATATTTCTATTTATTCTAGGGCTCTGGAATTGATGCCAATGTTTAGAACTCACATTATAACTAAGCTCTATAACTTAAAATAAAATAGACATTTTCTAGAAACAGAGCCACTAGATGCCGAAAAAATGGGTTTCTGCCAATAAAGTGGGTGGGTGTCTCTCTCACACAAATGAAACTGGCATTACAGTCAAAATGGGTGTCTTCACAACAGTAGGCGTCTGTAATAAGGTCAAGTTCATGGAATACTTCTTTTTCACATTAATTTTTTTTCCCAACTTAAATGTGTATGTGTGCTTTAACATTCTTTACATAGTATGGTGCAAAATTCAATAAACACTGGCCCGAAACCTTTCGATTATGATTTTTACAGAGGAAATCGTTTAAACATTGCTGCGTTTTGTCCTTTTGAAGCAAAACAGTTTATCATGGCATTGATGTGAGAATCAACATAATGTATTCTGGAAATTAAAGGACTTTTTTTGTGTGTTTTGGGGTACTCTGGAGTTTCAGACAAACAGCAACAGAGCATTTTGAATATTAACCCTTATCATTCGGAATACACCAGTGTGTGCAACTAGTGTAACTGAAATAGTCCAAGGGTTAGTGCCAGAATAGCTTGGTGCCTCTAGGCGCCAAGCTATTGTGGCACCACCCTTGAACTAAAGCCATTGGTCTATGTCCTCATCTGTAAGTACTGTAATGTAGCTTGCATAGAATTATGGCAGTGAACAGATTTGAAGCTATTAGCCTCAGTATGACTATGATGCGGGTCAAAAAGTGTGGAAAAATATCAAAGATAGAAAAAGACCCAGACGAAGATACGAACACTTAACTTATTCTACCCCAGCAAAATTTAAGATCCACCACGATAGTTCAAGGGTGATGCCAGAATAGCTTGGCGCCTATGGGCACCAAGCTATTCTGGCATCACCCTTGAACTATCGTGGTGGATCTGTGTCCTGCACTGCAACGCAGTCTTCTGAAGACGACTTCAACATTTGGGCTTAACTTATTCTACCCCAGACACACCACAGCAAAATAAAGATCCACCATGATAGTTCAAGGGTGATGCCAGAATAGCTTGGTGCCTATGGGCGCCAAGCTATTCTGGCATCACCCTTGAACCATCATGGTGGATCCGTGTCCTGCACTGCAACGCAGTCTTCTGAAGACGACTTCAACATTGGGCTCAACTTATTCTACCCCAGACACACCACAGCAAAATAAAGATCCACCATGATAGTTCAAGGGTGATGCCAGAATAGCTTGGCGCCTATGGGCGCCAAGCTATTCTGGCATCACCCTTGAACTATCATGGTGGATCTGTGTCCTGCACTGCAACGCAGTCTTCTGAAGACGACGTCAACATTTGGGGATTCCGATCTTGGGGTAGAACGAGTTAAAATGACAGAACAGAACACTGACATTAATTAATTAACTGACAACATAAGAAATCACTTGAAACTTCAGCCTTTATTTAACGTCTTTCGTCTCCAACAAACAACCAGCCATTCTTTCATTTGCAAAATGGTATGGCAGTACAACCAACCATTCTTTCATTTGCAGAGTTTTTAAAATGGCATGCAGTATATTACAAAATGATCCGCCCCCCCACCCCCCCCCCCATAACACTCTTGTAATCAATTTTTACATTGTCAGTGGTTTTCTTATCTTATTATATTGTCTTTTGTCCCCAGCCGGCTGTTTCGTTTTGCAAATCCAAAGGTTATACAGTATACAAAATGTGACCCTTTCTCACGAAACCAGTCTTAACTCGCAGCGAGCCAATCAGCACTACACGCAATAATATGTGGTGGGGGGTCAATCTGGGGCATTTTCACTTTTTGGGAGAAATGTATTCTACATACACCAAAGTATCGTATGGTTAAAATCTTTATCATGAAAAATGCCATTAAATAGGTAAAAAATGATTTTAAAAGTCTGCCCTTGGCCCCAATTATGCTGCACACAGAAACTTCACAGGCTGTTTTCTCAAAATGGCCGCCGGAGGCTTTAACAACTTTAAACACTTAAGAACAGCTTTTACAATTTTTGCACTACAGCATACAGTCATATATCACAGTAATCAGCAAACACTGTAGTTTTCATAAATGTATATATGTCAAAACATCCAAAATGCGAGTTCTTAAGACTGATTTTGTGAGAGAGAGGGTCACAAATGATCCAGGCGTCCATCAGATAAAAAAAAAAAAAAAAAAAAAGCAGGCTATACATGCTGAAACCACCCCAATAATAACACTGATGTAATAAATCTGTATGAAATCGAAAATGCCGCGAGTGGCGGCTCAATTCATTTCTTTTGTAACTTTTTCAGTCTGTTGCGGACGTAATCCTTAATGTTTGTCCAGCGCCTATGTCTAAGTGCAGGTTCCAGCGCCATTGCATACTGTATCTCGGCCTTTCCAGGAAGTTTGTTCATGACGAGGTGTGTCTTGAAACGAGTTTGAACAGCTTTCTCTTCAGCTTCCCCCCATGGTTTTCTTGTAAATCTAGCTTTCTTTCGAACAGGAGCTGACGCAGTACTGTCATCATCAAAACTATCTAGATTGTCATCAGGCTCTGGACGTCTTTTCTCCGTCATGCTCATCGATTCCTGTGTTGCTGACTTGCTACTTGCTTCATTCACAGGTGCTGTTCCCCCCGAGACCTCTCTGCCAGTTTCTGATGCGTCTTCATTGTCAAAGTCAATCTCTTCATCATCGCCCAGCTCAGCTCTAATGCAACTCTCAAAATCTGTCATCCCATTGTTAACTGACAGAAGAATCTTTGCCACTTTTGCCTTTTGAAGGACGTCTTGAGGTTGGCGGTAGATATGGCGATGTATCCGAATATCATGGCCAAGGAAATCTGCCAGCTGATCCTGGTCTAACTCCGAGATGGCCATTGACTGAGCCAAAGTTGCAACCTGCTTCCGCAACTGAGTAAATGTGAACATGGCTGGGTATGACACCCCTGCTTCTAGGGCATGGGCCTTCAGAACATCATGGCCTCTGTAAGGCCTCTGACCAGAAGGTGTGGCAAAGATGTACTGGGAATCAGCGAGAGCTGGCACCGATTGCCTCATTTGAAGGATTCTGTCCACAGTTGTCATCATCTTCTTCGTCAGCAAAACGGGAACACTCCTATTAAACTTGCCTCTGATTTCCACTCGCTGAAAATGATTCACCATTTTCTTCTCAACCTCTGTGAGACCTTTCAAGATATCTTGATTGGTGATCGATCCAATCTTAGCATTCTGGAAGTCTGACACCTTCATTCTCTGAACTTCTCCCCCTCGTTTTCGGTTGAAAAGTGATACAGCACAAAGAGTTGCTTTAACCACTGTCGGATAATCTTCCGAAACCATCCTTGTCTCAAGAAGCTGTTGGACCTTCCTCACATCTTCACATGATGGGATCAGCTTGGGTTTGTTCATGGTCATTTTCCCGACCGACTGGGCTGCTGTAGCGGACACACAATCATACCAGTCCCCGTTGAAGACAGAGTCAAACCGCTGCGCCTCAGAGAGCTCCTGTCGCCACCTGTCGTCTGAACCCTGTCCAAGCTGTTTGGATGCCTGTGACTGTTTGATCTGTGAACACTTTTTCAAAGCATGGCCTATGCGCATTGCGAGATTGCCTTTTTTGAACTGATGTGTGTCCTCATCAAAATCTGCTAGCTCTTTTACAGCCAGGACAACATGATCAAAGCTAGCTGAATTGATCACAGCATTTAAACTTGCGATTTTCATTTCTGACCTCACTCTGATAATCTTTAACAGTCTCCCTAACTCCCGCATCCTGGAGCTGATTTGTCCAGCCGTGTGTTCTTCAATGTCCCTGCGGTCAAATAATCTCTTTCCATACTCAAGAAGCAAGGGGTCAGTTCTGATGAGACGGCTTATCTCATCATCTCTCTGGGTAGCCAAGACCTTGTGGTAGAAGGAAAATTCAACGTCTAAGGGTATTGGAAGCATGAGCCGACCACGGCGAGCGGCGTCCCCTCGCCGAGTGATCTGAAACCCTCCTGGCTTCTGACAGCAACGTTTTGAGTGTACAGAGATCAGCTTTTTTTGATAGAGCCCTTTGCAATGGCTACAGGCGAGAAGGTCGTCTACCTTACTAGTTTTGGTGCGATACTTAGGAATCAAACATCCGGATTTGTTTTCAAGAACAGCAACGTTATGCATGTAATCACCCTCATCTTGTAGTCTGATCCATGCTCGACGTCTCTGCTTGGTCCCTTTTTTCATCGACAAAATTTTAGCAACGTCTGCCTCATCTGCATGGACATCTTGTAAGTGCGTGCTCATTTTCAAGACAAGCTTGCCACACAATTTGCATGCATGTTTCTTGTCCCATTTGTACTTTCCTTTCCCTCTCTGCGACACGTGCACACCTGTTTCTTCTGTAAGTGCTCTTTCCCCACTCTTTCCAGCATCATGTTCCTCCTGCCTATCCACATTCTCATTGCCACCCCCTAACGCACACTGCACCTTGCTGGTACTAGCGTCACCAACACCTGGCCACCCCGAACCTGCCACTTTGATGAAATCTAACATAGTCGATACAATACTGTCTATGTCCGAGATCCCAGCAATTGATGCCGACACACCCTCTGAATCCGGTGAGCTCGAGCCAGGAACAAACTCCTCGTCATCACTGCCCTCGTATTGCGATGCGCTGGCACTGCTCTCAGTCTCGGGTCCATCCCAGGCGCCATTTGCCAACTGGAGAAAGAAAGAAAGAAAGATTAAAACCAAAGCTGCATTAGAAACAGAAACAGCCCAATTTTGGTTTAAAGGGGCCTTGCACAAGAATAAAAAGAGTAATCCCGTGTATGACCGATTTACATATGTGTGACCTCGGTGACGAGGGCTGGCTTCTGCAGCAGTCAAAATCCACGTTTTCTGAAAATGCAAGCAGTTTTCACACATTTGTCAACCCTGCGTGACCCTTTGAGAGAGGTCACTCAAATTGGCATGTTTAAAAAGGTCTTGCCACAAAGTATCCTTGGGCCAAGCTTGAAGAATGTGGCTTGAATAGTCTCCGAGAAAATGCCACCGTTAACTCATTCTACCCCCAGACACACCACAGCAGGATAACAGGGGTGGGATTCTAGTAAGAAAGAAAACGCGGAAAATCAAACGACATTGGTGGGGGGGGGGGGGGGGGGGGGTTCATGTCCTTCATTTTCAGCGGCCGAAAAATCAAACGACAGGGGGGTGGGGGGGGGGGGGGGGGATAGGCACGCGTGTCCACCGTTCGCCAAAGTATCCAAAAACCGACAGGGGGAGCGAGACCAAACACACCCGAAAATGGACTTTGTTATGACACTCCTGATCTGCAGTATAAAAATGGAATGTGCGTACTAGTTTATGTTCAGATGCACACTAAACGGCACTCTGTCTTGGACAATATCCTTTTTCACCGCCATTTTCCACTGCGACCTAAAGCTACCGGAAGTGTCGGGCGATAGTGAACCAAACTACATACAAATCCAACCCATTTGAGATTTTTTTTGCCATTTAAGAAGATTTTTTTTTTTTTCGTCTTTTTCGTTGTTATTAGACGCGGAAAATAAATATGCTTCAGCGGAATTGTGAAAGAATTTCCACGGAAATCCGCGGAAACGCGGAAGAATCCCACCCTGGGATAAGGATCGACCATGATAGTTCAAAGGTGATGCCAGAACAGCTTGGCGCCTACGGGCGCCAAGCTATTCTGGCATCACCCTTGAACTATCATGGTCGATCTGTGTCCTGCGCTGCAATGCGGTCTTGAGAGGACAGGGGCAAAATTTAAGGATTTTGGTGTTGGGGTAGAATGAGTTAAAGTTTACCATGGACGACGGACGGACGACCAGTGGCCCAGAACATAAACTCACTTTTGCTTCGCACGCACGCCAGCCAATAAAATGAAGATGATCATAGAATCACTTTACTTACCAGTTTGTAATTGGGAGCATTCCGCTGCCGTCCATGCACCCTCCTACCAGACGCACCCTCTGTGGCAGAGGCTGGGGGGCCATGATTCTGCAGCATAGATCCCGATGGGTTTGGACATCCTGCTGCCATCCGGCGCTGGGTGTGTGCCAGAAAGTCCTGAGCCGGTGTGACCAAAATGGTGTTGCTGAGAACATGTCCAATACAACCATGTAAACCAACTGACATTTTGAATCAGATTGATTGTACATTGCTTAACGTCCCGACAGCCACTAGGCTTTCTCAGGACGTGCCTGCACTGCTTGTGAAAAAAACCCACCTAAACAGAACATTGCCATGTATGTCGCCTGCCGGTCAAATACGTTAACTCATTCTACCCCAACACCAAAATCCTTAAATTTTGCCCCTGTCCTCTCAAGACTGCATTGCAGTGCAGGGCACAGATCGACCATGATAGTTCAAGGGTGATGCCAGAATAGCTTGGCGCCTACGGGCGCCAAGCTATTCTGGCATCTCCCTTGAACTATCATGGTGGATCCTTATCCTGCCGTGGTGTGTCTGGGGTAGAATGAGTTAAATAAACCTAACACATGGGGCCAAGACATAAAGCTAAGACCATTTAGCAACACACATCCAATATCAAGAGCTACAGGCAGTGCAGACAGTAGGGAGAGTTTTAAAAAGGCAAATTTATACAGGTGAATGGACAAAGGGTAGACAGAAACACATGCATGCCCCAGAATTGAGAGAAAAACCCACCCTGTGGGGCTGACCAGGGTGACCCTGAGAACTAAAAACTGGCAATACAGTAAAAAGCGATACTTCAGTTGCACATTCCTAAAGACCTGTTTGTGGACGTTCGTTCTTCGAATCGCGAGGCAGTTTTGCGAACGAGGATTGAAATCTGGCGCCATTTTTGTTTTTAAAAAAAAAAGTCAACTGATACTGTGCATGCATGTGGCAAGTTAACACGTCAGAAAAAAAAGAAAGAAGAAACAAAATCGCGTGGCAGATTGACCTTGTAATGGGGTTATTGAACGAATTCCTTTCATTGAAGAAGAAAGCTTTTGTTAAAATCGTGGGGTTCTATTATCATTTACTACAAGACTCAACGGTCAGGCCCGGAGCGGCCGAGAGGCCGAAGACACGTTTGAAAGCAGACGCCTTATTTTTCTGGGCCAAACGGGTACGGGGATTGGAGGCATCTCTCAGTTAAATAACTGCACTGAACAAGTACATTTGGGCGTGCTCTTAACTAAGAAATATTGCATAAAGTACCTCTGCAAATGCGAGAGAATGACCGGTGTGTCCGTTGGAGACGAAAGACGTTTAAGCAAGGGAAGCAACTCCGTTCATCGGTGTTGGACCAATCAAATTGATCTGAAAACACTCCGGCCGCTTCCGTGTCCACACACAGGCCCAGGGCATCCCTGAAACACAACGATGAAGTAAATCTGTTAAAATGGGGACATCGTATTGTGATATTTTTTTCTGAATTTTGAATGAAAGATAATACAGAAACAACCCTCAGAAAAAATGGGTGTCTGATCTGGCCACCCAGAATTTTACACAGACCCAGATTGCATAAGGATGGTAAAGAAAGTAACCCATTTTAGTCATTTGGTGTACGCACACACACACACACACACACACACACACACACACACACACACACACACACACACACACACACACACACACACACACACACACCATTATTAACAACTACAACAGTGCTATCTGTCACAAAACTATAGTTTCAGTTTTGTACTATTTCTGACAATTGCAATAAACACGATATTAATTTCAGGAAATTTCTGCGAAGTTCAAGAAACTGGAGATAGACGCATCAGAACAGCACAGTAACCTCACTAAACAAGGTAATGTGTTCGTGGTCTTCTTGTGTGCTTGTATCAGCAGTATCCCTTTGATACCTGCTCTAGCCCATTAACCACACGGCAGCATTCCTCAAATTTTGCAGGTGTTACCTAACTGACGCGTATGTATCAGATGCAGGAGAGGGATCGACCATGACACTTCAAGGGTAGTGCCAGATTAGATCGGCGCCTGAAGGCGCTAAGCTATTTTTGCGCTACCCTTAAATTATCACGGTCAGTCCATCGGTAGGACGTTGGGGCTAAATGGGCTAGAGTATCGTCTATATAATGACAGACATCGAGCTAAATTTATTTTATCTACACTAAATTTGTTTCAGTCAACATTGAGAGGGAGCAAAGACAAGCTGTTGAAAAGCAGATGCATGAAAACATGCAAGAGGCGGAAAAAAAGGTAATGTCTTTTGCTAGCCAGAGTAAGGTACAAGGAACGTTGGCTTGCTAAGCAATACAGCAGGTAATTATTAAAAGTTGAAAGTGGACTGCATGCAGGTGTGCACGCAGCATAAGTACACATATATATTACTTTTAGAAGCACAATTGGTTAACCCACTCATACAAATAAACGCAATGTATGTGTATGTCTATAATCAAAGTCATGGCATTAATCAGAAGTCTTGTACATGTAATTAATGTCTCTTTTTTTCAGATCAAGACACTAGCAGCACAGATTGATGAAAAGGATATAGCCCTGCGTGATGTCCACGTCATTTTGCAGAAGAGTGAAGAGAAGACCCATGCAACAGATAAAACTTTAGGTATGTACCGTTTGATTTAGTGCATTACATTCTGACGCTGAATTTGTTAAAATTTGCTTATTGTCCTGTGAAAACTACATTACAGTTTAGGGGATAGATCAACCATTTTAGTTCAAGGATGATGCCAGAATAGCTTGGTGCCTCAGGTGCCAAGCTGTTCTGGCACCATTGTACTATTATGGTCAATTTTATTTCTGGCTATTGTATCAGGATGAAAGAGGTTAATAAGCTTTGCGATGTTCATCCTGGCCAATCCATCCCTAAATACTTGGGCCATGCAGATCATTTTGAAATATAGGCATGGGAGATAAGGAGGATGCTGTAGCTTTCTAAGTCAGACTGCGGCGTTTGTGTTAGATTTGAACACATAGACTGATTTGAGGTGATAGATTTAAAGTGGTGTTTAATTTATGTATGCTTGTGAAGAGAACGCGTCCAGTGATGAAAATATTTTCAGGCCAACTAAGCTAGGCCAAAGGACCTTTTCCTCACCAGGCATCTACATGGGAGCCAGAGACCTGTCGGCCCAATGATAAACTGGGCTCAGTTGCACGAGTGAGCTTAGTCCTGTGCAGGCCACTAAGCACGGTGCTCTGCTATAGTGTAGCACCTTTGTTAGTAGCCTGCACAGGACTAAGCTCACCCATGCGACTGACCCTAGGTGTACATAATACTGAGTGTTGAACATGTCAGGTGAGGTACAGCAACGTGTGTCCCACATGTCTGAGGAGCTGGCCACGAGAGAGCGACAGATGGAGAAGATAAAAGCAGAGTGTGCCACACTTCAGGTAGGGATCAGTGTGCATGCAGTAGTCATGAAATACATTGCAATACATGATCGATGAACACTTTGCTGTGCGAGCAGCAAGGACTGTCTCACAGATGAGTCGGGTGCATGAAATATCAACAGTGACCGCCTAGGGAGGTAGTTCTATAAACCTCACAATTTCAGACTCCAGCTGCCATGAGACAACTTCCCAGTGCGCGAAGGCCATCGGGCCACCATTGGCTTGTGCACGGCTGTGCCCAGGCCGATGGCCTTTTGCGCATTGGGTTGCAGGAGAACACTGTTGGCGGCGAGATTCGCCCAGCCAAGGTTCGCTTACATTGCATGTACTTACTTACTTACTTACGCCTGTCACCCCTACCCGGGTATAGGCCGTCGACGAGAGACCTCCAGCAACTCCTGTCCTGTGCTTCTCCTTCGATTCTACTCCAGGTGGTTCCCAGTCTCTTGATGTCTGCTTGGAGGTCTCGACGCCAGGAGTTTCTCGGCCTACCTCTTTTCCTCTTTCCCTGAGGGTTCCATGACAATGCCTGCCTAGTGATACTGGAAGCTGGCTTTCTCAGACTGTGACCGATCCATCCCCATCTTCTTCGCCCAATTTCATTCTCTGCTGTTATCTGCTCTGTTCTCTCCCAGAGTCTGACGTTGCTGATCTTCTCTGGTACATTGCATGTGCTTGGCTATTTTTAGAGCTGAATGTACAAGCTGGTACTTGGCATGCGCACCGGATCCAGAAATGAACTCTTAACAGAATTAGTGGCAGAGTACATAATACAGAAAAGTATCTGAATAGGCAAAGAGTTAAGAACACAGGAATAGATTGGTATTTTGTGTTCTGACAAAACAGTCTCTCTTATCAGCATCCTTAGAACCATGCGCTTCTAGAAGGGCAAAAACAGACACGAATTTGCAATAACATGTGTTCTTTAAAACCGTTTACGGTCATTGTCACTCCTGACAAAAAACAAGATTGGATGAACCAAAACCCACTAAGTCCCTTCTATATGAGAGCTGTCCTCGCTGTCAATGGTCTCTACCTTTTGTCTTCGACCCGATTCTGATGTTGAATTATCTCCTACTGAAAAAGTCTCGCAGATCTGCCAATGTGTCGGTGAGTTCTGTAAGGGGCGCCGGACATACGCGTCATTGATTTGTCAAACGTCCTTTGTCATGACTAAAGTTTTAGTTTTTACGTAATTTTATATTTTACGTGGTGTGAGTTTCACAGTCGCTTCATAGGCTTGAGAAAATGGTGACAAAACTATAACTTCACAGTACAATTTCAGTTTTGCTATAATTTGTGTTAAAGAAGGTTGACCTTACTTAGCAACATGATATACTAAGTACACGGGCCACCTGCATGCTCTTCTGAAAGCGCGTTGATGTGTGTGTGCGTGCATGCACGCGCGCTCCAAACATCTCCAAGAGGCATAGAACCTCATGCGCCTTCCAGGCGCATGAGTATCTATTCCTCCTGGAGATGTGCACGTTTGCGTGCGAGAGAGAGAGAGAGAGTGAGTGAGCCGCGCACGCGAGAGAGAATGACGTCATATTTAGAGTATTATGTCAGTGTCTGCATGGTGATGGAGTTGCCTCTTTTAAGTCACCGCCACTGTCTGACTTTCTCTAGAAGTAAATGTTTTTTAGTGTTTTAATTCTTTTCTGAAAAGAATTAATTTATACTAAAGAAGTTGATAGGATACAAAGCTGGCTAACAAACTCATTCAATGTCTTTCTCCAAACTAGCTATATAATAATCATAAAGGTAATTTGTATAGCGCCTAATCACCAAGGTGCTCTAGGCGCTTTACAATGAAAGTAATAAAACACAAAGTAAAATACAAAAAGCAAACACATACAACAACAACAAAAATATATTGATTTACAAGGAGCAGAAAACTCACACACGCACACATGATGAGCCAGCAGACAAAATGGTCTTTAAGCATATGCAACAGAGAAAAAGTGCGTTTTAAGCTTGGATTTGAAAATGGAGAGAGGTGACGAGTGACCCACATCAGTTGGGAGAGCGTTCCATGTAATGGGACCAAAATACGAAAATGCACAATGACCTTGAGAGACCTTAATACGTCTAGGGATAAGGAAAACATGAGTGTCTGAAGCAGAGCGTAGTGAGCGGGACGGTTCAAAGGTATGCAAAGGTTCAAATAAATATGACAAAAATTACGGTCTTTAATTTGGGTTAACCGACTTTCTATAAATGGTTGTTTATGTCTTCAATGAGACACTCAATTACAATATGCTCGGAGGCTCTCTTAGGCACCCACTTAAGAAAGTATTTCGCCAAGTTTTAAGCTTGTGTGTACAAAAATATCGGAGATTCTCTTGCTCTTGTTTACATTCATACGCACACATATACGCACATACATACATACATACGCACATATGGCGCTTCGCGCCAAATGTACGTTCAGCAGTGAGGTTAGCGTAACTAGACATGACGTAATTTTTATCTTGTTACTTCAATTGTTAGAGGTTTAGCCTGCCCGCCTTTGACATCATGGACATGATATTAAATCCCCCCCCCCCCTCCCAGCGACCCGTCCTAAAAAAAATCCCTTCTATAAATGGAAGTGACTTAAAACAACAAACATGCAAGGGGTCTGAGAATATTTTCTTTAGTATTGTCATCATTCTGGAAATGCTATGTGCATCCATAATTGAATATTCTGTCTGTGTTTTCGGACAGCATGGTCTAAATAACTAAGTCCCTTTTGTAAACAGAAGGAACTTAAAAAGTAATCAAAAAATCAATAACAGTATTATGTTGCATCATATCAAGAAAAATCGTGACAGGAAAATCTGTCACATTGACAAAAGACGGCTCTTCATTTTGGCATCTTGGCGTGTCTAGTCTGAGTTTATCTGCAAATTTTAAATGTGCCTATACCCATACTGTGAGGTAATTATAAAACTAACTTCCTATCTTCTCAAATTCATTTCTGAGTTGCACTTTCTATCAACAGCATTTCAAAGAAATCAAGACATTTATTTGTTTCAGTGAGCTTAGCTGGCTAAAAGTTAGAACTTTATTGTTAGGGCTAATAGATAACAGCAATCTAGGACGTATTTTCACTGACAGAGCAGATAGAACTCTTAAAGTTTCCATTCAAAAACGTGCATGTCCATTCAAAGAGTGCCAGCTTTGTTTGATACAATGTAACGCAACCCCAAAAGCTGCAAGCGTCCCACGCTATAAATCAGAGAAGAAAGAATGATGTGCAAGGAGGTCTGGGTGGCAACTTTTCGGGATGTGCTAGAAAGTGTTCCTTAACCGGAGTACCTTAGGAGTAGTGCCTGATAGCTTGGCACCTTAACACCAAGCAATTATTGAGTAATCAAACAAGCTATATAATTTTTGAAGAACTTGAATTTGAACATCTCCTGTGTGTATGGGCAGAATGGGTTAACCCCTGTAACCCATGGCCACATTTCCCACATTTTGGAAAGCCCATGTACCAGTTGCAGGTGAATGAACGCCTCTGCTGAAGCAGCTGCACTGGCTGCCCGTCAAATTCCGTTGCCAGTACAAAATTGCAATTTTCGCCTATCGGCATTTTGATGGATCTCTCCCGCCGTACCTCTCTGCCAAGCTGTCTGCCTATCAGCCATCACGCACCCTCCGTTCCTCCAGTGAAAAGCTGTTAAAAATCCCGAAGCTCAACATGAAAACTGTCGGGGAGCGTTCTTTCACCTTTTTCGCCCCAAGTGTGTGGAACAGGCTACCAACGGAAATGCGGAATCTGCCCACATTGTCACAGTTCAAGGCTCACTTAAAGACTTTTCTTTTTTGTCGGGCATTTAACACTTAGCTCATATTTAGCTAACTGTTGACTGACTGCCACCTATTCTGATCCCAGAGGAAGTGAATGTAAGGTGTGGGGAAGGGATGGGGTGGTTTAAAGTAGTGTATAATTGTGCGTGTGTGTCTGAGAGAGAAAGGGTGTGCTGTTGTGCATGCGCAGTGAGTCCAGTGTTTTCCTGGAGAACGGCGCTATACAAGAACTATGTATTATTATTATTATTAATGAATTGACCATGACGATTCAAGGGTAGTGCCATATTAGCTTGGTGCCTTCAGGCGCCAAGCTAAGCTGACACTACCCTTGAATTACCTTGGTCAAGCTATCACCTGCTGTCGGGTGTTGGGGCAGAATGGGTTAAACATATTGTTCTGAGGGTTACTTGAAACATCTACTCTGCACAATGTACATTATGTCTGTACTTAGAGTGAGTGCGAGCGTCTGACGGGAGAGCTGGAGGAAGAGCGAGAGAGACTGGAGCAGGCCAAGAGACAGGAGGACTCCATCCAGGAAGCACTCAACAACTCTGTGGCCATCTTCAACCAGCGCCAAGACACCATGCAGAAAGAGGCAGAGATCCTGCGCATAGAGCTGGCTGATGAACAGAGAAGGTACGAGCAGTGGCTGTTTAAAACTAAAACTGCCGAGATAATGGAAACCAAATGTAACTGCAAGAGGCATAAAACCTCATGAGTCCCGGCAGGTGTATGGGTGAGCTTCTATGCTTCTTGCTGGCACTAGTGTTTGATCCAAGATTTTGGATTGATGATGGATACTGTCATTTGGTGCTGAACGTACAGTGATTTCAATTCGTTAGTTATTAGGTTTTAATGTCAAAAAAGTGTCCTAAGACCATCACATAGCAGATAGTGATTTCAGTGACAGTGAAGGGGTTAAGCCTTTTGTGCGTGCTGCTACCGGTACTGTTTACAGTAATGGTGGCTGCTTGCACAGAGTGCTTAATACCCTTTCGTTGCATACATTTGCGTTGTGAGTTAGCCAACCCAATGTGTAAAAGACCATCAGGCCGATGTCATCTGCCTTTGGCCCGTGCACTGCTGTGCGCAGGCCAACAGTGGCCTGATAGTCTTTTGCGCATTGGGTATTGCTTTGCTTTTCTGTGCCTCCTATTATTTCATTAACAGGTTGAAAGAAACAAGGGCACAGTTAACAGAGAGTTTGACCTTCACAGAGAGTCTTAAAAGTTCCAGAGGTGAGCAGGCAAACTACATACAGCTACAAATGTGAAATACAAAACTAGACCAAACAGGTGATGGCCACACGTGTACAATACAGAGAACATCCCAGTGAAGAAGGAAACACACTTAGAATAGGTAGTGACAACACAATTTACTTTTTTTCAAAACAGACATACAAATAAGTAGCAATTTGTGTACCTGTTTGTATGTCTATTTTGACAAAGGGTTTTATCCTGAAATATTGATAAAATTGTTTTGTCACAGTCTTTTTTTTTTTAAGCAGGTTTCGTTCCCTGGCATGTTTCTTTCTTCCTTTCTGGGATGTTCACTACAAATGTGATTTCAGGTCCGTGCACACCATATGTGAAAACTATAAGAGTACATCCTTTCTACCTTGTGCATGCAGCCACTGGTCCTGTTCACATGCACACGCAGGCTAATTCCAGCTATACCTGTTATTTGCTTTTGAATTACATTATGTCTCCTATTATGAGAACAATGAAGAGATCAACAAGCTACTGCAGCAGAAGCGCAGTGCCTTAATAGAGTGGCAGAATGACATCAACTCCATGTCCAAGAAAGGTAGCTTCAAACACCTCCACAGAAAAGCCCAGGGAGAGCTCCGCAACATGCAGGACACCTGGTGGGACAGCAAGGCAAAAGAACTTCACCATTTGCTGAATCCAACAACTCCAAGGAGTTTTTTTTCAGCGCTATGAAAGCGGTCTACGGCCCTGCCAGACCCAGCACAACCCCTCTCTTTTCTTCTGACGGCTTCACCTTGCTGAAGGACAAAGGCAGCATCACTGAGCGCTGGAGAGAACACTTCTCAAATCTGCTCAACCTGCCTTCCACTGTCGACCCCCCGGCCCTGGACATGCTTCCTCAGAAGCCGACACTGGATGACCTTGACCTCCCGCCCACCCTGGATGAGGTCAAGAAAGCGATCAACCAGAGACTAGATCCGGCAAGGCTGCAGGCATGGACGGCATCCCTGCAGAGCTTTTCAAAGCAGCTGGACCTGAGACCATTGATGCCTTCCTCAACATTCTGACATGCATCTGGGCAGATGAAAACATGGCACAGGAATTCAGAGATGCTGCAATCGTCTCCCTGTTCAAGAACAAGGGCAGCAAAGCAGACTGTGCCAATTACCAAGAGATCTCACTCTTGTCCATCGTTGGCAAGATCCTCGCCAGAGTCATCCTCAACTGCCTGATCAGCTCTGTATCTGAGGAAGCACTTCCAGAGGCTCAGCGCGGCTTCAGACCCGGCCGCAGTACAGTCAACATAGCCTTCTCTGTAAGACAGGTCCAGGAGAAATGCATTGAGCAGCACATGGACCTCTACGCCGTCTTCATAGCCCTGACCAAAGCATTCGACGCCGTGAACAGAGAAGCGCTTTGGGTCATCCTCGCAAAGCTCGGCTGCTCCAGGAAGTTCACCATCATCTGCCTCTTCCATGATGAAATGGTAGGAGTTGTCCAGTCAAACGGCGACACATCCGCACCCTTTGACATTTCCAATGGTGTGAAACAAGGTTGTGTTCTTGCCCCCGTGATGTTCAACCTGTTCTTCACGTGTGTCCTGACCCATGCAGTACGCGACCTTGAGAAGGGAGTGTACCTGAAGTACAGACTAGATGGCTCTCTCTTCGACCTCCGTCGACTGAACGCCAGGACTAAGTCCATTGAGAGACTGATACTTGATGCGCTGTTTGCCGATGACTGTGCGCTGATGGCGCACACGGAATCTGACCTCCAGACCATCGTCAACAGGTTCACGGAAGCCTCTCGACTGTTTGGCCTCACCATCAGTCTCAACAAGACCGAGGTCCTGCACCAACCAGCGCCAGGCACAAGAGCACCCCCACCCAAAGTGTATATTGAAAGCGCTGAGCTGAAGATTGTCGACCAGTTCAGATACCTGGGGAGCATCATCTCTTCTGATGGTACTATCGACAAGGAAATCACAGCTCGCATCAGCAAAGCCAGCCAAGCCCTGGGTCGTCTGCACACTCAAGTGTTGAACAACAACAACGTCAAACTCTCCACCAAGGTCAAACTCTACAAGGCAGTAGTCCTCCCCAGTCTCCTCTACGGCTATGAGTCATGGACGTTGTACAGAAATCACCTCAAGCAGCTTGAACGTTTCCACATGAGATCCCTGCGCTTACTCATGCGCATCAAATGGCAAGACAAGGTGACGAACCTGGAAGTCTTGGACAATGCTGGCTTAGTGAGTGTTGACGCCCTGATCTTAAAGACACAACTTTGCTGCACAGGTCATGTCATACGCATGGATGATTCTCGCATGCCACGCCAACTCCTGTATGGCGCACTCTCAAAAGGTCACAGGAAGCAGGGACGGCCAAAGAAACGCTTCAAAGACTGCATAAAAGACAGCCTCAAGTACTGTGTCTTCCCGATAAGGAACTTGAAGCACAAGACAGATCTGGCTGGCGTGCCGCAACCAGGAAAAGCCTGCACACTCTTTGAACACAATCGGCGCGAAAAGATCACCAGTGCCAGAGCTCGCAGAAAGACAGCGTCGACTCTCCACACAGCTACGTTCCAGTACCCCCATTGCCCTCGCAAGTGTGTCTCCAGGACTGGCTTAGCCAGCCACAACCGCACCCACAAATAGAAGTCATGCACAATGACGACATCATCGGCTTTCGATGGCCTACCCATTATTATTATGTACATTATGTATTTTCTGTGCAGATGTTCTTTTGCTTGAAAAGACAGAGATGGAATTTTGTTTGGAGAAGCTCAAGACAGAACTGGTAAGAGATTGTAAGCTAAACACATCCACATTTCTGCAAAAAAGTACAGTCTAAATCATTCTTAGTTTTTGGCTCACATGCGAAGCAAAATGGGGTATATGTGGGGTGTCTGTGGTAAACTTTAATGTCGGCATTTTTGGAGACTATTCAAGTCAGAGTTTTCAAACTTGCCCAAAGGATACTTTGTGGCAAGACCTTGCTAAATATACCAATTTCACTTACCTCCCTCAAAGGTCAGGGTTAAAGTTGCTGTATTTTGACAAAAGACGCTATTTTGACAAAAGACGTTTTTCTCCAATACTATTCATAACTTCAGACTCAAACTTGGTGCAGAGATACCTGACTGTAATACCTTCATATGACTACTAATTTGGTTGACCCCTTGGAAAGGTCAAGTTTTACAAGAGATCAGGAAATAGGTCACCAATAGCTATTTCTTGACAAAATTGTTTTTTCTCGAATACCATTTACATACCCAAACTTGGTCCGCAGATACGTTATGGTGAGACATTCGTATGCATGCTAATTTGGATGACCCCTTGGAAAAGTCAAGGGTCATGAGAGATCGGCAAATGATGTGAAAAATTTAAATTTCAAGCTTCTCCGTCCTCAAACGCAGGCTCTAGTCACTGTCTCACACACACACACTCACACACAGAGTACACACACACACACACACCACACACACACACACACACACACACATACAGCGTTTGGCGCCAAAAAGACGTTCTCTAGCAAGGTTTGCGAAGTTACGTGTGACGTCATTTTTATCGTTTTACTTCTTTGCCAGAATTTTTGCGCCGCATGCCAAAAACGTTTTGTGCATGCTCCGGAATGTGCTCCGACCCAGCCCCATTTCAAAGTCTACCGTATTTTAAAAAATAATTATGGTAGGCAAAACGTGTAAAAAATGCATACATTTTGAGGAAACATCACAGGTGCAAAAGCCAACCCTTTACTTACATTAGAATGGATCGTTTATTTACATGAGGCTTAAGGGTTTTGCCATTCTTGTCTAATTTATTAAATTCATTTTCACCCCTTGTGCGTGCAGACACCCGTACTGCAATCAGTAAAAGGCGAAGTTGGGCTGTGGAGATGATTTTATTCCAGCTGTCCTTTTGACGCATGTGTGATAGCAAAAGTGAGCCTATGTTCTAGGCCAGTGATGGTCCATCCATAGACTGTCGTCTGTGGTCACTAAAACTTTTCTGAGAGGCTTATCATGTCGCAGTCTTCAAACATGACCTAAACATACTTTGTTGGCAAGACCTGTCTAAATACATGTCTACACACTCTTTTCAGAAACTGTATATGCAGGGGTGCGTGTGTTTGTAGAGTTTTTTTTTTTTTCTTTTTCTGATGGTTGTGGTTTTGGTAGTGCTAATGATGGTAGTGATGATAATAATGACAATTATCATTATTGTTGTTATTACTATCTCTTGTCGTATTCTATTATTATTATTATCATCATCAGTATCGTCGTCATTATTACTATTATTATACATTTCCTACTATCAACAAATTACTTTATGGCATCATTTTTGTCTTTTACATGTGTGTTCGTTTTATGTATTAGATGTAGCAACGGCAAGTTTGAAAACTGGTCCCGCAACCAATAACTTCTACTGTTGGAAAATAAAAGTTCATTGTCATTATCATTTCAGTGATCTCTTTAAAGGTCAAGGTCACAGGGATCAAGAATAGGTAAAAAATATGCATATTTTGACAAACTTTTTTTCTCTAAAACTATTTTAATCTTCAGACCCAAACCAGACACCTGGTGGTAAGACCTCCCTAAACATACTAATGTGGATGACCCCGTGGAAAGGTTAAAAGCACACGATCTCTGCAAATGTGTAAAATATGCCTGTCAGTTTTGGTGAAATGTAAAATAATGGGTAAAATTTCAGTTTTTATCTGTGTTTTTGTAAACTTGATGAGACCTTCCATAGCACATGATTTGGTTAACTCGCAAAGGATAAAGGTCACCGGAGATTGACATATCTCTAAAAAAAAATGTATGCATTTGAGAAATCATGGATTTCATTGGTACAAAAACCAACCCTTTACTCATGTTACGACACTTGAATACCGTACTTTCAGTGACTGGTTGGAAGGGTCCAGGTCAAAAAGGTCAAATTATTTATGGATCTGTTATGCAAATGAACCATAAGGCTTTTGTCTTCCTCGTTTTCCTCAGACCAGAAGCTGCCCTAGTACGAAAAAGCCCTCATACTGACATCAGCCACTGTTGGCCTGTGCACAGCAATGTGTTGGCCAACATCAGCCTGAGGACCGTCTGTGCTCTGGAATTTCTGGCATTCTGTTTTGCAGACAGATCTACAGACTGAGAAGTACAAGAACAAGGCTGAGATTGTGTCACTAGAGACTGAGGTTGAAAGTCTACAGTTGTCCCTGGACCAAGAACACCAGGAGTCGTCTAAGTTGCAGGTATGTTTACATGACCGTATCTTTTTCTTAAAATAATCTCTTACTTTATTAATCCCTCGTGGGGAAATTCACTGTCTGCCTATACAATATAAGATAAGATAAGATGGTTTATTGCCATATGTTTCCATGTACAAAACAATAAAAACATTGGAATTTGTCTTGATGTCAGTTACTAAGACTAAACACACACACACACACACACACACACACACACACACACAGAGAGAGAGAGAGAGAGAGAGAGAGAGAGAGAGAGAGAGATCTGATACAGTTAAAAACTGACTGTACACAATCATTCTCACTCGCCACTCGCGCTCTCTCCAATTAGTCCGGTTGATATCATCATTCACGCATTCAGTTAATTAAAAGAACTTTAACTCTCAATTGATCAGATTCAGGGCACCATAGAGAACCTGCAGGAATGTGTCTCGGAGACCAAAGTATGGATCGATGATGTCAAACAAACTACAGATGAATGACGTAAAGACCAAAGCCATGATAACCCCAAGACTGACTAAGACATTGACGCTCCTCCAGTCATTACAGATCTGTGGTACAACTGTCCCCTTTCCTCACATGTAAAAAAATCTTAGGTGCCACAATCGACAGCAACCTATCCATAAAACTGCATGTAAACAACAATTGTAAGTCTGCGTAGTATTGCCTCAGTCCGACACTGTTTAACCCTTTGTTTCTTTAAAAACATTACCGATTGCTTTACTGTTAGGAAGGTACACTTAGCTTACCGATTTCAGCCTAAAAACTCGTGTGTTGCTACTCAACCAGGGAAGTAACTCTCGCAAGCAGTTACCCCGTCACCTGAGTAGTCTCCCTGTCCCCTGAGTAGCCTCCCCTCCTCATCACTTTATAATAAAATATCTGACCTGTCAGCGTTCCTTAACAGTCCCACACCGTTCAACATTTTCGGCCTTACCAAGTCACGCCTAAATTCAAACATCAGTGATGATGCCGTGAAAATTCCTAATTGTAGAAGAGATTCCTCCTGTCACGGTCAAACAGGCATTGCTGTATACGTTCATCACTCTATTGAACACTTAGTCCGTAGGCAGGTTTGGACAGACGTACTGTTGTCCCTACGGCAGGCGTGAGCCCGAAGTGGCGGCGAGTAAGGACAGACTCCCCACGGCGAATGCCGCAACAAACGCAGACCACGGTCTGTAGTAGTGGCGGCCTGTCCCAAGAGCGGGGTCCGCACGGTTCTTCCAACCCCCAGTGGTCCTTCTGCCCTGCTTACGTCACATGTGGTAGACGGGGCGCGTGGGCCCGTCGCACGCTCGGCTCGTGCCTCCCTTGTGCGGTGAGCGTGCTCTCTCCCATACAGCCGTTGGGCGCGGTCGTGGCACCTCCTCACCGAGCTGGGCGCGTGACACTGAACGCTTGTAGATCCTATGGGACTCTCGGTTCTGGCAAGCGCCAGGCTCGTGCTCGTTACTGACCTGGGAGCGATACGCCGAACGTTCGTCGAGCAGACGCGGCTCGTGGTCCTGGCGTGCGTTTAGGGTCGCACCCCATTACTCTGTGCAAGGAGGGAGCGCTCTTCCTTTAAGTCATTTGTCCGGTCGTGGACACTAGTCACTGACTTTGGAGTGGGACGCTGAACGTCTGTAGATCCTGTGGGATTCGTGGTCCCGGTATGCGCCAGGCACATGCCCCATAACTCTGAGCAGCGTGCGGGCACTATTCCGTGTAACCAGTTTGTCCAGCTGTGGAGGCTCGTCACTGACCTGTGAGTGGGATGCCGAACGTTCGGAGATCTGACGAGCTTCGGGTCCCAGCATGCGCTAGGCTCGTGCTCCGTTACTCTGTGCAGTGAGCGTGTGCTCTTCTGTTCCGTCCGTTGGTCTGGCCGTGGAGGTTCGTCACTGACCTGTGAGCGGGAAGCCGAACATTTGTAGTCTAGACGGCTGGAGGTCCCGTCGAGTGTTCGCCTCGTGCCTCCCTTCCCAGAGCAACGAGCGGGCCTCTTTCTTTCTCTAGTTTCTGCGTTCCGCCGTCTGGTCCGGGGCTTTGACCGCCGTTGGTGCGTGTGCTGGCGTCGGCCCAGTAGTCTAGACAGAGGGCGTGATCCCGTCGTGTGTTCGCCTCGTGCCTCTCTTCCCGAAGCACAGAGCGTGCCACCTTCTTCCTTCTGATTCTGCATTCCGCCGTCTGGTCCGGGGCTAAGACCGCTGTAAGTGCATGTGCTGGCATCTTCCCGGTAGTAGTTAAACTGGCCCGAGTCATCACGGTCATGGGAAATCCAATGGACCCATCCATGGTATTTTAAGCGGTAGTAGTTGGACTGGCCCGAGTCATCACGGTCATGGGAACTTAAGAGACCCATCCATGGTATTCTGGGCGGTAGTAGTTGTACTGGTCCGAGTCATCACGGTCATGGGAAATTAATGGACCCATCCATGGTATTCTGAGCGGGAGCCGATGGCCGCTCCCGGGTAGGTGTCGGGCGTTCATGGCGGTAGAATCCCACAGTTGGGACCATCTCTCTTCCAGCCAGGGGGCGCATACAGCACAGGGATGAGCAGACTCACAGCCAGAACAGGGTAGGCAGACTGCATGCTCGTCACAGGGCTACTGAAATTCGCCACAGCGCGTGCAGGTACGAATCTGGTAACTGCAACCCAGAGGCAACAATAAAGAACGAACGAGCGTGGCCTCCGGGGCCGCGCACCAATAATTACGTGCGCGAGGGTGAGAACGAACTCAATCAAGTGCACAGAGCGTGCCGCCGCCCGGCGCTCTTCCCTTCCCCTGAGTGCCGGTCGAGGGCAGTAACCGAGGTTTTACCAGGCCAAAACGGTGCGAGAAGCAAACCCACGCCGGTCGAAGCAACGTCCTAAGGCGCGAAGGGACTGTCATTCGCCACCCCGGGTCGAGGCCGTTCACAGGCACGCTAAGTCCAAGTCACGAAGCACAGCCCAAAGTTCGAAAACAGCTCAAGGCACAATCCAAGTGAGCTCCACCCTCCAAGCTAGCACAAACCGCGCAGCCAAGTCCCAACACAGTCCAAGAACAGTTCAGGTCAAGTCACAAGACGACCGGTCACATTCACACAGTAAGATCCGAAGAGCGACGTACGAACACAACCGTCTACAGGCTAGCTAAGAAACTAACTGGTGAGTACCCGGTGAGCTCGTACCCGGATGGGATGGAAGGGAGGCTACTCAGGTTACCGCCTAGGCTATGGCGCCCCTCGCCTGCCAACACTCCCATATACGTACACAACCAAATTTTGTCTAAAATTAGGCTAGCTAGGTAACATTCCTATCAGTAATGCCGTCGGTAATGTGTTTTGAGGAAACAAAGAGTGCTGTTGTATTTCTGTACTGACAGAGTCGGGTGGATGAGGCAAATTCACACTATACAGCACTGGAGAAGGAAAAGACACACCTTCAACAGGAAATGAAAAGGTTAAAGGAGAGTTTGGAGGCACAGAAGGTAAGAGATTCCCTCAGCTCATAGCAAACATTTTGCTCATAACACAGACACACATATAAGCCTTTGAATGTACATGGTACATGGGGAACCAGACATTCACATGTGGGCGGAATTTAATTATGCAGGCTTGTGAAGGAAATAAAACAACAACCACCAGGTAAAACCATGCAAAAGATCTTTGCAGTTTTCTCAGCTGTAGCTAGCCTGCGTACAGCTGTGACCTCACCCTGAGGCTGTTTCATATTCTATTCCCTGCTTGATATATGTCCACATTACATCCCATTTTGCAGTATACTGGTGCACATAGTACTAAGGCTAACCTACATTAACAGTGCAGTGCAAGGCAATTGAATATTTGCCAGCTTCTCAGTTTAAACTAAAATATAACAACTTCATATCTTTACAGGCAGAGTTGGAGCAAGCTTACAAAATGCAGACCCGGGGCAGCAACCAAAACTTGGAAATGCAGCAGACCATTGGGAAATTGGAAAAACAACTGCAAGATAAGAGGTATGAAGGGGAGAGTTCACACCACACCTTTTGGAACGTGTGAAATTTTTATCCATGGAGTGTAAAAGACCTTTCCATTTAATCCTGTGTGGATGAAGTCACTGATACTAAAGTTTTTTTTTCAGTCTACTTCACCCATAACAAGGTTGGGTATAACAAAAGTCAGATATAACAAAATTACTTCGCTAATAATAAACTTTGGATATATATAACAACAGGTACATTTGGTTCCCTTGACAGTTTGCTACATCTGAAGTTTACCTGGTATATTTATGTATGTGCTACTCTATGAGTGTTGTAATGCCTTTTCAGTATTTTCATTGAGCAAATGCAGATGGAGGTGAAAGAACAAGAAGGCAAGCTGTATGAGAAGGAAAACCTCATAGCTTCTGCAGAAAATAAACTTGGCCAGATGCAGAACGATTTTCAGGCAAGTCCCGTTATAATATTGCATGTAACCATTGCATACACTCGCTAAATGTCATAAGATTTACACATTAGCTTTGTGTGTATTATTTTGTATATGCATCAGTAAACAGTACAGGTGAGTGCATACACCAGATGGTTAGCATTCAAGCTGCATGATATTACACAAATGCTGCACTCATACAAATGTCTTTGCTGTTGCAGTCTCAGTCAGATAGGCACCAGAAGGCTTGTGCCTACATCTCTGACTTAGAGACTCAACTTTCAACCTCAAGGTGAGTCAGAATACCATTTGTTTCCTCAAAATCTATACCGATGGCATATGGAATATACCCTTTAGCTTACCGATTTCAGCCTAAGAGCCCTTTGTGTGTACCTACACGACAAGGGCCACAACTCCAGGGAGTTGTAACCAAGTAGCTGGGTAGTCTCCCCTCCTTCCATCCGGTCACGTGAGCAGTGAGTTCCTGCCAGTCTTACCCTTAGCTCGCATTGAGTGCGGTTCACCGGCTTCAGCCTCTGACCGTTCCATTGATATTACGTTCGTTACTACTCTACGGGGAAAAGTTCTACTACTGGTTATGAAGATGGCGAGGTAAGGCCTCGGGTTACGCCTACGGAATCCGTCTGCTAAGAAGACGGTGGCGTCGGCGCATCCCATAGAAATAGGCGAATTCGAAGAAACAGACCAGGCTTAGAGCAACCCTCGGTTCAGGTAGAGAGTAGTTTCACGGGGCCGGTCATTAGTGGCCCCCGTGCGGTCTCCCTTACGATTGTGCATTGTGTTGCAGTATGCAGTTACGCACTCGTCGGAAGTGTAAAGGCTTCCAGTGGCCGACGGACTCACATGACCTATGTCTGCCTTGCACCGGCTGTTCCTCTTCCTGCACCTGCGGCGAGTGCGCCCCGTGGAAGGAGCGCAAGTCCCAGCTGTGGGAATTTTATCGGTGCGGACGGCCTGCGGAGCAGACTAGTGGAGCTACCAGGCTGTCGTCAAGTCACTGGGTGCCGCAAGACTCTCCCGGGTGGATTCTACACCGCCAAGTCCCACAGCCCCACTCCTTTGAGCTACGCAAGAGAAGGTAGGCCCCCTCCCTCCCCCTCCCCCCTTCGCCTAAGTCACAGTACCCACGCCCTGTAATTGGCTCTCAGGTAGCGATGGCCGGGGTGGCCTGCGCAGTCTCTGATGGTCCTCCGGTAGCGATGACTAAGACTCTATTGACCGTCTCACATGACCCTCCAGTGGGGATGGCCGAGACGCAGACCACACCGAAGAGGACAGCCCATTAGTCAAGACAACCAGTTCGGCCTTCGGCCACTCCTAGCTCTCGCCGCTCCCCTCGGTCCGAGGCTAGCTCAGGACGCCACAGATGCAGGGATAGCCGCAGTCCGTCGTCGGCTCGTCGGTCGCTACACTCCCGGACAGCCGAATATCACGCACGTTCGCGGACACGGCATCCCCGCGACCTTCAGCGCCCAGCTACGCCGAGCTCCTTGGGAGGTTCGCTCCTCTTCGGACCAACCTGGCAGGAGGTGAAGACTGCAGCGAAGGACCTGTGGCCTAGCGTCCCCAGAGTGGAGTTCACCAAGTTTCCAGCAAGGACGAGGGTCGCGCCCTGCGGAACTTCAGACCCACCTCCTGCCTTGTCACCAGATGCCCTCTCAGGACCGGTATTCAGGCTCCGACCAGCCGCGGACGCGCTCTCCTGACCCAGGCCCCCACTCGGCCCAGCTTCGCTCGGAGGCCCGGGTAAGGGAGGGCCCAGTGACTCTCTCCCGTCTGCGCCCCCCGCTGATCCCTACAGGGTCTCCAGTCGGCGGGAGGCTAGCAAGGCACAGCGACGAGTGGCGGTTGCTGCTGCCGGAAGACCCGTGGATACTTGACTATCTCTTAAGGCGTTCGGATCTCGTTCCGGACCCCCCACCCGGGTCTGCCCTGGGGGACTTGGGTGGGGTAACTACTTTTTAGTTCCCAGGGTCACCCTGGTCAGCCCCACAGGGTGGTTTTTTTTCTGTATTCTGGGGCATGTGTTTCTGTCTACCCTTGGTCCATTCACCTGTATTTTCCTTTTTTCAACTCTCCCTACTGTCTGCGCTGCCTGTAGCTCTTGATATTGGATGTGTGTTGCTAAATGGTCTTAGCTTAGCCCTTTATTTAGGCCCCATGTCGTAGGTTTATTTAACGTATTGGACCGGTTGGCGACATACATTCAATATTCTGTGTTTTTTTTTTTTTTTTTTTTTTTTTTTTTTTTTTTTTCTTCACACGCAGTGCAGGCACGTCCTGAGAAAGCCTTGTTGCTGTCGGGACATTAAGCAATGTACAATCTATCTATCTATCTCGTTCCGGACGCCCCCCCCCCCTGCCCCCCTCCCTCCTCCCTGAGGCGGTCTCACTTTGGATGTGCATGCCGGCAGGCCAGTGCAAGGCAGGCGCTCTGCAGGGGGAGATCACCGTGTTGCAGACCTCGGGAAGACCGCCACGGAGATAGTTGCCCGCCACGACTCCCCGGCATTCTACAGTCGGCTTTTCATCTTCCCGAAGCCAGGCGGCAAGTGGCGTCCGGTTATAGACCTCTCAGCATTGAACAAGTTCATCATCGCTCCCCCCCTCCCCCCCCCCCACCCCCTTCCGCATGGAAACGGCAAGAGCCTTGCGGGCCTCGGTGCAGCTGATGGACTACGCCATAAGTCTTGACCTCTCGGACGCGTACCTACACGTCCCCATTCACCCAACCTCCCGTCGTTGCCTGCTCTTCGCCTTCCGTGGAGTGGTCTATCAGTTTCGTGCCCTGCCCTTTGGCCTCAACCTCAGCCCATGGGTCTTTACGAGGACCATGGACGCGGTGGTGGCCAGAGCCAGGCGAGTCTCCGCCAGCCCGACCTCCATTACCTCAACGACCTGCTTCTCAGGAACCAGGAGCGGCTTCTCTAGAGGCAGACAGGGACGCACTCCTTGAGCTCCTGCACCAGCTCGGGTTCATCGTCAACGAAGGGAAGTCAGACCTCACTCCGTCTCGCAGGTTCCTCCACTTGGGCATGGAGTTCCTAACCTCAACAGGGTACCGGTACATCTACCGCAGGCGCAGATCCGGAAGTTGGCATCCCTAGCTCAGCAGGTAGCTCTAGCGGACGCAATTCCGACCAGGACTTGGCTCCAGCTCTTGGGCCTGATCAGCGTGGCAGCAGATCTGTTACCCCTAGGCAGGCTCTACTCACGCCCGCTCCAGCTGCATCTTCTGCGCCACTGGCATCCATCCTCCGGAGATCTCGCTGCCAGGATCCCAATCCCGCTGTTGATCCAGCCTCATCTGCACAGATGGACGGACCAGGCGTGGTTGGCGACGGGAGTCCCACTTTTCACTCCCTCGCCTTAGCTGTCACTCTTCGCGGATGCAAGCATCATCGGCTGGTGAGCGCACTTACTGCCGGAATTCAGCGCCGCCTCGGGTCGGTGGCTGGCGGAACTCCAAGGCAGACATATCAACTGGCTCGAGCTCAAGGCCATCTGGTTGGCGCTCATTAGCTGGAAATCGCGGCTCTGCGACCAGGCAGTCCTGATCCTGTCCGACAATGCGACAGTGGTAGCCTACATCCAGAAGCAAGGCGGTGGTACATGGTCCCCGTCCCTCTGCATGCTACTGTATCAGATCTTGCTGTGTGGGAGAGATCGGGGGATCTCTCTTCGAGCGCGACACACCCCAGGCCACCTGAATGTTCTTGCGGACTCCCTCTCTCGGCAGGGACAGCTCCTCCACACCGAATGGTCCCTCTGATCGGACATCTTCCGGATGATCTGTTCGCACTGGGAGACACCCATGCTGGACCTATTTGCGACCAGGTGGAACCGGCAGCTCTTGCTGTTTATCTCGCCCGTTCCGGACCCGCTCGCCTGGGCAGTCAGTCTCGTGGGAGGGCCGCGTTGCCTACGCCTATCCTCCCTCAGTACTGGGGCCCAAGATCATTCTGAAGCTGCGGGGATGCAACACGGTCCTACTCCTCGACGCCCCGTTCAGTTGGAACAGGAGTTGGACTACGGACCTCTTGAGCCTGGCCACAGACCCTCCTCTCCGGCTCCCCACGCTGCGCACGATGCTCAAGCACCCCAGGCAGAATCTATTCCACCCTTGCCCAGAGAGGCTTCTTCTTCATGCCCTCTCAGCTCGACGTTTCTCGGATGCAGCAGTGGAGGCGATCGCTGCAGCCCGTAGACACTCCACCCACCAGGTGTAAGAAGGCAAGTGGAGGGTCCTACAGGCCTGGTGCGAGGCCGAGCACCTCTCCCCTACGGCACTGACTACGCCGTAGCTCGCTGAGTTCTTCTTGTGGCTGTTCAGAGAGCAGAACTGGGCCCTGATCACCATCGCTTCCTCTCCATGGTGACAGTCTGATCGACACTTGGGCCTACCAGATCCGAGAACGATTTGTTGAGTCAAGTGACTGTGGGAGAGACGCAGTACCCCTCCAAGTAAATGGCCCTCACTTAGCGATGGCCGGGAGGGCCTGCGCAGTCTCAGATGGTCCTCTAGCAGGGATGACCGAGACTTATCGACCGTCTCACATGGCCGTCCAGTTGGGATGGCAGAGGGAGCCAGCTACATTCCATGTCCGTGGACCCAGCTTGCCAACAGTGCAGGGATGCTGCGTCAGTACACCTCCTGCCCAACACCTCATTCTTGGCCAAGAATACACTCACCTTGGCCGCGCCAAGGTGGTGAGTCTACTCCCGCTCACAGGGTTTGACCGGTCCCTGCCGTCCCTACTGCAGGACCCGGTACGAGCGTTAAAGGTATACCTCAAAGAGTAATGCCCATCAGGAGAGGCCGCACTTGCCTCTTCCTACATTTGGTCCCGGGCCGGGCTGACATCTCCGCCCAGACGGTATCCTGGCTGCGATGGCTCATCCGCTCCGTTACAAGATATCTTCCAGCAGGGGGCGAAGAGATTGCGGATACGGGCACGCGAAGTCAGAGCGGTCTCCGCCAGTGTCATATTCGACCGCAGCTGTGCAGTCAGAGACATCGTTATGGCGGGCGGGTGGCGAGCAGAGTCCACATTCGCCCGCGTCTATCTCCGAGACTTCTCCACCAATGAGAGGACCTGACACTCGTCGGAGACATCTCGGAAGCGCAACACTCCCTCCGGGCGCCTCACGCGCCACAGGTAACCCTTAGCTGAAATCGTTGGGAGGTTGCCCCCGAGGCTAAGCTTTTGCAGTGGCGGGGTTTTTGGCTGGCACCCTTCTCCTTTTCGCTATTCTTCCATATAGTAATTATGGATTTTGAGGAAACAAATGTATTTTTGTCTAAAAGATATTTTTTCGGAAAATACTTACCGATGGCATTACTCATAGGGCCCTCCCACCCACCCCGCTTGCCGCCACTACGCTAAGAGTAAGACTGAAGGGAACTCACTGTTCCCGTGACTGGATGGAGGGAGGGGAGACTACCCAGCTACTTGGTTACAACTCCCTAGAGTTGCGGCCCTTGTCGTGTAGGTACACACAAAGGGCTCTTAGGCTGAAATCGGTAAGCTAAAGGGTATATTCCATATAGTAATGTCATCGGTAAGTATTTTTCGAAAAAGAATATCTTTTAGACCTAACTGATAAGAAGTCCTCCGGCCATTTTGATATCAGCTCACAAATATTAAAGTTATCTATACCATACATTGTAAAGACCCTTACTTATATTTACAACTTATGTATTCAAAACAATATATTCCCTAATGACCTTAAAGTCGCAAAAGTCGTTCCACTGCCAAAATCAGAAGATCGTACCGACCCTAACAACTATAGACCCATTTCTCTGCTGTTAGTATTATCTAAACCCCTCGAAAGGTATATACATAAATACCTATCTAACTACTTAGAATCACAGAAGTTGCTCCATTCGTCTCAGTCAGGTTTTCGCCCTCGGCACTCATGTCATATGGTTCTGAGCAGATTAACAGACACATGGCTTTCAAATATGAATAATTCGCAGTTGACAGGTGTAATTTATCTTGACTTTAAAAAGGTTTTCGACTTAGTGAACCATACAAATAAAAAGGCTTTCGACTTAGTGAACCATACAATATTGATTTCCAAACTTAAGCATTATCTTCGAAATGACATGGCTGTTTCATTATTTACGTCATAGCTTGAAAACAGGAAGCAGAAAGTAATTGCAAATGGAGCCTACTCTTCTGCTAAAGATGTAAAACTCGGAGTTCCGCAGCAGTCAATCTTAGGTCCTCTTTTATTTTGTATTTACATCAGTGACCTACCTCTAAGTCTAACCTACGAAGCAACACAGTGTGATATGTTCGCCGATGATACCTCAATCCACACAGCTAACAAAGACATAATTGTAGTTAAAAACGGCCTTCAACAAAGTCTCGATGATATGACGGCATGGTGTAAAGGCAGCATGGTGTATGATTCTGCATCCAACTAAAACAAAATCTATGATTATTGCAACACGCCAAAAGCATCGGTTAAAACCATTAAAGCTTAATATATCACTCGGCGACGACATCATAGAACAGGTAGCCGAACATCGTCTATTGGGGGGTCACAATTGATAATCATCCAGGTGGCAGATGCACATTGACAATGTATGTAAAACGGTCTCTAAAAATGTCTTTATTTTATCGAAATTAAAGTATTACACAGATAGTGAAACCAGAAAATTGTTCAGTAATGCACACATCATGTCACATATAAACTACGCATCGACGGTGTGGGATTGTTGCAGTGATGTCCACTTAAAAAGACTAAATTCCTTACATAGAAGAATGGCAAAATTAATTCTTCCCGACCCGCCCTTGACAACCGAGGAAAAACTCAATAAAGCTGGATTTCTACCCCTTAAAAATCACTTTAAATTTAACAAAGGGGTACTGATGTTTAAAGTGTGGAACCATAGCGCTCCAGAATATCTAATAGATCTGTTTAAAAAAATCAGATTCCTGAATATGAGGGGTCTTTATAATGTTCCAAAACCCCGAATAGATTTATTTAAATCCACTTTGTTATTTGTGGGTTCCACACTGTGAAACTCACTCCCACATCACTTTAAAGCCACTCCGACATTATCTCGTTTCAAGACAAGTCCTGACATCACTTAAATAACAATATCTAGTTATACATAGACACACAAATGCACGCGTATATTCTAACTATCATGTGTATGTGTGCGTGTATGTATGTGTATGCTTGTGTGCGCGTGTGTGTGCACGCACGCGCGTGCACATGTGTGTTTGTGCGTGCATGCGTGTGTTTGTTTTTAATGGACTGTATATATTGTATCACTGTGCTTTGATGTCAATGTTTTATGTATATTTTGTACTTAGTCATAGTTAGCAACGGCAGGTACGAAAAATGATATAGTCACTGACTGTGTTAATATCTTCACCATTGTAAAATAAAGATTTGATTCATATTCTGGGCCAGTGGTCATCTGTCTGATGTCTGTCTGTCATTCTTGTCCGTGGAAAACTTTTGGCATTTTCACAAAGACTATTCCAGCCACAGTCTCCAAACATGGCCCAAGGATACTTTGTGGCAAGACCTTTCTAATATAAACATATCAAATTCAGTGACTTTTCTTAAAGGTTTTGGTCACAGGGGAACCAGAAATAGATCAAAATTAAACTTATGTTGACGAAAGTTGAGTTTTCCCAAAAGCTATTTTCAACTTCAAGCCCAAATTTGGTACAGAGATACCTGATGGTATGGGATTTCGCTGGTAAAGACTTTTTGGATCACTTGCTTATTTCAGTGACCTATGGGAATTAAGGCTTGCCATTCTTGTTTTACTTAGAAGGAATGTGATCATGTCAATAGTATGTTCTGATTTAACTGCCTCGTTTATGCAGCCACTGGCTCTGTAAACATTACTGGTGGCTGCATGCAAATGGGGATTAATTAATTGAAAACATTCATGCTGAATTTCAGTTTACACATCACAAGCATTTGACGTCAGATATTTGAGCATGTATAAAACCAGATTGCACAAATGTATTGAAATTCTCCAGGCAAGAAAAGGAGTCCTTGGAACACAAGTTAGCTGACTTGAAGGAAAAGAACAAAAAGATGCAAAGGGAGAGAGAGGAAAGTGTAAGTATCAGTTGTAGGTGGTACTAAAAACATGTGAACTGCATCTGAAGTTTTTCAGGCTATTCACATTTTTTTCACATATTATCTATTTCAGTTTCAGTAAAAACACATGTAGTTGTTTTTTTTTAAACACAAGGCTCCATCAGTTTAACTCCTTACGTCCCAGGGATGAAATTATCAAATTTGTTTAGATATTCTCTGAGGTCTACATCACAGTTTTGGAGACAGATCGACCATGATGCTTCAAGGTTGGTGTCAGAATAGCTTGGCGCCTAGAGGCGCCAATCTATTCTGACACCAACCTTGAAATATGGTCGATCCACATCCTGTTGTAGTCTTTCAGGACGCTATGGCTTAAAACAGTATACATATGTATACATTACAGTCAACTCAGATTATAACAAGGTCAGACATAACGATCAGATATAACTACACTTCTCCAAAGACCCCCCGAAAACACCTTTTTAATGTAAATTGCGGTACTTCGCTTATATACCCAGTATGAGTGTATCTCTCCACTGTTGGTGACCATAAAGGGTACACTTATTCTGATCTAGCTAGTCGCAGCCTTTGACCTAGTCTCAATTCTTTTGTCAGAATTTATTAACAGGGTGGATACAGGAACAGCAGAAGCAGATTAATTACAAATGTGACTTATGGTATGTGTGCCTCATTAAAATATGTGATAAATCATCCAAGTATTTGATTCCCAACTAGATTCTGCGTTGAGGCCATCAGGGGCTTGAAATTGTTTCTGACTGGTCTAGGCTGCATCTGAAGACCCCAGTAGATACATCTGTTAAATCAAAGGTCCTTCTCTAAAATTTAAAAATACTGCCCCTCAAAAAAGTATAACAAAGTCATGTGTTACTCATGGTGCCACACGCATACACTAACATTTACTTACTACAAGATGATTAGATGACAGTTAAAATCCTTTCTGCTGGAGACAGTACTAGTCTAACATGATAAATGTACAAGTTTGTCTCTCAAATTTTATTGATTCATTACCAGTCAAAGACTAAAGTGATGGTGTCACAGTTTAATGCACATTATTGCTTTTGCACTATACAAGTATGCTTGAAATTCTGTAAAATCAATTTTACACAAAAACAGTTGGTCCTACTGCTTTTAATGTATCATTGGACGTCCACGTTATGGGATAATATATACTCATTTCTGTACGGATCTGGCAAAATTTTACTTTGTATCTCTTTTCCATCGTTTAGTCACCCGGTGGAGAATGAATCTTATAAAAAAAATCTTTCGCTGTAACAACAACAAAAATTGGGTCCTCTGGTGACTGGTTATATTCAAAGTTTACAGTCTAGAGAATGCACTCTGCTTTGTAAATTGCAGTGCACTGAGAACCCAGTAGCTGGACCGAGCAGTTTGTGCATACCGCCACTGGTACTGTAGACAGTACAAAGGGTCAGTTGCATGAACGAGCTTAGTCCTGCACCAGCCACTAAGCAAGGTACTCCGCTATAGCAGCGCACCTTGCTTAGTGACTGGTGCAGGACTATGCTCGCTTATGCAACTGGTTCCAGTGGCTGCATGCGTTAGGGTGGAAAATACATGCATGCACAAATGCATTCTTTGTTCTATTTTTCCAGGGTGATAAGATGGCAAGTGAAATACACACCTATGAGGAGAAAGAAGGCCAAATGCAAGGGCAGATCAAGGTCCTGAAAGAGGACGTCAAAAGCAAAAACAAACATGTAAAAGAACTGGAAAAAGAGGTGAGGAAAAACACTTCTCGTCAACATCATTTTTAGGAAATGACAAACATACTTTGAGAGCCAAATGTTGTTGGAGTTACGATTTTGACAGATGTTTCCATATTGACATTTTGGTACCATGTACAGTCCAAGCTGATTATAACGGTCACCTAAGAGATGGGACAAATGCGACCATATGACTTGTGCACGGGCAACCAAGGCTTGTGTCAGTCCAGGGACCTGTCTTTCGAAAGCCACTGTAAATTCAACACATGATTCGACTTTATGGCTCCCTCGTTTTATTATATACTGAGACTGACCTGTAAAATGTATTCATGCAAAATGTATGGTTCTTCACATTCACCTCTTCTCCCCCCAAACTATGTCTCTTGTCAGCTGAAGGCTCTGCACACTAAGATAACCCAGGAGGAGAAGAAAAAAGAGGAGCACGAGCGACAGCTGGAATACCTGCAGCAAGAGGTGGCATGCAACGAAAAGGCTAAGGATGATTGTGACACGCTCATTGCATCTCTACAGGATCAGCTGGAGCAGGAGAGGAACACTGTCAAAACTTGTGAACAAAAGGTAAGCATCAGCAAGACTAACCCCATTGCACGTGCAGTAGAGTTGCGTATCGGTACGAAAATCTGTACCAGTATTTTAACCCATTTAACCCCATGGCTGCATTTCCCAAATTTGGAGATGTCACCAAAAACTATGTATCAGTTACAGAAGATGGAACGACCATGAATTCAAGGGTAGTGCCAGATTAGCTTGGCGCCTGGAGGCACCAAGCTAATCTGGCACTACCCTTGAATTATCATGGTTCGACCCATCTCCTGCGATAGGGTGATAGGGCTAAATGGGTTAACGGTATTTTTACGTCGTACTGGTATTTTCTTTTGGTATACCGTTAACAGTAAATATGACACCACTCGGCCAAACGCATGAGCGCTCACACATGCACGCCACTCATTCCCTCTCTAAATTACATGATTTTGTAGCAAATGAATAATGGTTAATAGTCAGCTGCAACAAAGCTGAGATTTCACTTTGGCATATAAAAAAAACCTCCCGCAAATCAGTCCTCTTGCAACTACGTAAATGTATGCTGTTGACTACGTGTCAGGAACGTCAACTCCATCTCAAATTTGTCCTCCACAATAATGAAGCCGTTAAACATGTTTCTGAACACTGACTATTGGGTGTCATAGCTAGTAGATGATTAGAATAAATGGGAGCCTCAGGTAAATAAAATGAATTGTGCTGAACTATTTTTCAAAATATATTTCTTCTGTCAAAACATTTAGAATATACTCAATACCATCTATTGTAAACTGTTCTTTCACCATTATTCTGAAAAAAGTATTTTTCTCTGAAATGTATTTTTTCGGAAAAATACTTACCGATGGCATTACTATTAGGAAGGTACACTTAGCTTAGCGATTTCAGCCTAAAAACTCGTGTGTTGCTACACAACCAGGGAAGTAACTCTCTCTAGTAGTTACCCCGTCACCTGAGTAGTCTCCCTATCCCCTGATTAACCTTCCCTCCTCATCACGTGAGTGGTGCCTTCCCATCAGTCTTACTCTTAGTGACTGGCGGCAAGCGGGGTAGGTGGGAGGGTGCTTTGAGTAATGCCATCGGTAAGTTTGTTTTTTTTTAAACCCATTTTTAAAATACATTTGTTTTTTCAAAAACATTACCGATGGCATTACTATTAGGAAGAATGGCGAAGAGGAGGAGGGTGCCACCCACTAGTTCCTACCCCAGCGTTAATGTTTAGCCAAGGCCCCTTAGGCGCAAACTCACGACGATTTTAGCTGGCTGCTATGGCACCTTCGGCGCCGCGAGGGAGTGTTGCGCTGCAGCGATGTCCCCTACTAATGCCAGGTTTGCACATTGACCAGAGAGGTCTCGGAAGTAGAACCGTGCGAAGGTAGATTTTATCTGCCAGCCCACAGCCCCCAGAATGTCCTTGACAGCGCAGTTGCGGTTGAAGGCGACGCTGGCTGCTACGGCTCTGACCTCATGCGCCCTGATCCGCAGCCTCTTAGCTCCCAGTGGGGAGAGGTCTTCGTATGTGGAACGTATGACTCCGTGTTGTCAGAGAGAATCAGAACCTCCTGATGTCTGGGCGGAGATGTCGTCTCTGCCCGGTGCCAAGGGCAGGAAGAGGTGGGAACGTCCCCTCCGACGGGGCTTTGACCAGCGAAGGTAGATCTTCAACGCCCTGACTTGGTCGTGCTGTCGGAATTCCCGGGACTGGTCACGACCTCTGAGTGGCTGAAGAGTTATCAGCTGAGGCACAGCTGATGAGGGTCTATTTTTTTGCCAAAAATGTCGGGCTGGTGAAAAGCTGAACTGCGCCATCGGCCCTGAGATGCAGACAGGAGGGTGCACTGAGAGTGCATGTAGCTCGCTCACTCTTGACGCTGTGGCGAGGGCCAGTAGGAAGCACGTCTTCCTGGTCAAATAGCGAACCTCACCAAGCTCAGAGGTTCAAAACGGTCTGAGTTCAGCCAAAGTTAACACCCACGGTATCCCATCTTGGTATCAGCGAGCGGGTCACCGGCCGCTGGAGCTTGAAATGTGCCATCAGGTCGGCGAGGTCCTTGCAAGCCCCCGGGTCTGTCTGGCCCAAGTGCCGGTAAGTGTCAGCCACAGGTAGTCCCGGATGGTGATAGGTGCCAAGTTCTGCTCCGGGAAGAGCCACAGGAAGAACTCGGCGAGCTGGGGCATCGTCAGATCTGTGGGGCAAAGGCGCTTGACGCCGCACCAGGACTGCAAGACCCTCCACTTCCCCTTGTAGACTTTCCGAGTCAAAGGTCTGCATGCTGCAGCGTTAGCCTCCATCGCCGCACCCGAGAAGCCTCTAGTGGCGAGGGCACTCCGCAAAATCTCCAGGCGTGTAATAGGAGTCTCTCCGGGCAAGGGTGAAAGAGATCCTGCCGGGGCTGCTTCAGCATCGTGTGTGGCGTGGAGAGTCTCAGGGGAGGGTCCGTGGTGAGGCTCAGGAGATCGGTGGTCCAGCTCTTGTTCCAATTGAACGGGGCCACTAGGAACAGTACTGTATTGCAGCCCTTGAGCTTTTCGAGGACCTTGGGCACGGGGGTATGCGTAAGCCATGAGGCCATCCCAGGGGATGGAGAGGGCGTCCACCGCCCAAGCGAGTGGGTCCGGCACTGGTGAAACGAATAGAGGAAGCTGCCTGTTTCACCTCGTCGCAAACAGGTCGATCATGGGCGTCTCCCAGTGCGTGCATATCCAGAAGAGGTCGGGACGGAGGGTCCACTCGGTGTGGAGTAGTTGGCCTCGCCGCGAGAGGGAGTCCGCCAGGATGTTCAGGTGACCGGGGATGTGTCGCGCGCGAAGCGAAATGCCGCGGTCCCTGCACCACACAAGCATTTGATATAGGAGGATGCAGAGCGAAGCCGAGCGAGTCCCGCCCTGCTTCTGGATGTAGGACACGACCATCGTGTTGTCAGAGAGAATCAGAACCTCCTGATGTCTGAGGCGAGTCTCCCAGGCGACGAGAGCGAGCCACACCGCCTTCAACTGCAGCCAGTTGATATGCTGCCCTACCAGGTCTGATGGCCACATGCCGGCGACAGCACAGAAGTCCGGGAGGAGGTGATCGCCCCATCCCAAGAGGCTCGCGTCGGAACAGAGTGACAGGCAGGGTAGGGGGAGTAGAGGGGAACTCCCTTACAGGGGTGGGATTCTTCCGCGTTTCCGCAGATTTCTGCGGAAATTCTTTCACAATTCCGCTGAAGCATATTTATTTTCCGCGTCTAATAACAACGAAAAAGACGAAAAAAAAAAATTCTTCTTAAATTGCAAAAAAAATCTCAAATGGGTTGGATTTGTATGTAGTTTGGTTCACTATCGCCCGACACTTCCGGTAGCTTTAGGTCGCAGTGGAAAATGTCGGTGAAAAAGGGGATATTGTCCAAGACAGAGTGCCGTTTAGTGTGCATCTGAACATAAACTGGTACGCACATTCCATTTTTATACTGCAGATCAGGAGTGTCATAACAAAGTCCATTTTCGGGTGTGTTTGGTCTCGCTCCCCCTGTCGGTTTTTGGATACTTTGGCGAACGGTGGACATGCGCCTATCCCCCCCCCCCCCTCCCCCGTCGTTTGATTTTCCGCGTTTTCTTTGTTACTAGAATCCCACCCCTGCCTTAGCAAGCCACACTGGGTCCATCCATCTCTGGAGATGCGGCCGGACTAGCTGTGACACCCGGAACCAAGGCTGCAAGGTCGTCCAAGAACGGGCGCCAATGAAGCAGCAGATGCAGCTGGAGCGGCCGCGAGTAGAGCCTGCCTAGAGGTAAAAGGTCCGCCGCTGCGCTGATGAGCCCTAGGAGCTAAAGCCAAACTCTGGCCGGGACCACTTCGGCGCGGAACACCTAAGGGCTAGTCCCGCCAACTTCTGGAAACACGCCTCGGGTAGTCTCACCGTGTTGAGATCTGTCAGGAACTCCATGCCGAGATGTATGAACCGGCGGGAGGGCGTGAGGTCTTTTCCCAAGTTGACCAGGAAGCCGAGTTGTTGCAGAAGGGAGAGTAAGGCGTCCCTGTTGCCCAAATGAGCGGCCGCGTCCTGGTTCCTGAGGAGCAGGTCGTCGAGATAGTTGGAGGTCGGACTCGAAGACGACCGCTTGGCCCTGGCCACTACTGCGTCGATAATCCAGGTGAAGAACCAGGGGCTGAGGTTGAGGCCAAAGGGCAGGGCTCGGAACTGGTAAACCACCCCTCGGTAGGCGAAGCGCAGGTACCGCCGAGCTGCGGGTACATAGGCACCTGTAGCTACGTGTCGGTTAAGTCGAGGCTGACGGTGAAATCCATGGGCTTGACCGCCGCTCTAAATACTCTGGTGGTTTCCATCCGGAAGGTCGGGGCGGTAATGAACTTGTTCAGCGCCGAGAGATCTATTGCTGGCCGCCACCCACCATCCGGCTTTGACACCACGAACAGACGACTGTAGAAGGCCAGCGAGTGGGAACACGCGACCACCTCCGGGGCGGCCTTCTGGAGCAGGGAGTTCACTTCTCCTTGCAGCACCTGAGCCTTGACCTGATCGCCCGGAACCTGGGTCCAGAGAGGGGAGCACCGCAGCGGAGGTGTGGACCGAAAGGAGATCTGCAGACCCTCGGTGATGGTTGACAGGATCCAAGGGTCGTCCGACAACAGCGAACGCCACATGGCACTGTGAGGGAAAAACGGTCGGTGAGTCAGTGGGCCCTACCCTGCCCGGGTCTCCGGGCGGTCTGGGGCCAGGCGGGGGCTGGGGCCGGGGTCAGGAAGGAGCGGGAGTGACCGGCCGTGGGGGGGGGGGGGGACGAGCGGAGACACGGAAGCCTCTGGAAGGGCGGGGAAAGGGTCTGTACGTCCACAGGGCGCGACCCATGGCCTTGCGGCCAGTTTGAAAGCGAGTGGAAGTCTGTCCCGCGGGACTGGGCCAGAGCTCCTTGTTTGCTTCTTTAACCGACTGCCAGGCATGGTCAAACAGGAGAGTGCCTCCGAGCGGAGCCCGGCGCAACAGTGACTTCAGCGACACGGGTATCCGGGGGCAGCCAGCAAGAACGTCACGCCGTATCAGGTCGCAGTTGGCAGCTGCTGCCATGGCGTTAACCCCTGGTAAGCCGCCCGATTTGGCACGACCGCCAAGGAGTGTACCTCGCGCAGCTGGGGAGAGGAATCCAGGTCCCAGGTGTCCTCCAGCCGTCAGAGGACTGCCTGTGTAGTCAAGTCGAGGAATCCAGCACAGGCCAGGGAGTTGCATATCAGGGTGGCTGTTTTGTCCAGACCACGAGGCATTTTTTGCTGCAGCGTCTTGCGTCCTCCTGACTGTGTTTCTGCCACGATGTCAATCGACGGGAAGGGGCAGGCGAAGGATTGGGAGTGTCCTGCATACCAGTGTTGGCGGAACTTGATGTCGATTCCAGCCGGCCACTTGTTGTTGGTGAAAAACCCCAAGCCCGTCCAAGGTCCATGTATCTGAGCGGAAAACGCGTCCGAAAGGTTCCGGAAGCCGGGTGGTTGAAGTAGGGACTTCAATTTCTTGGCCTGATGCGGAGCGTCCACAGGCAGAGGCCTTTCTTTTGAGCGGTGGGGCTTGCGAGCAAACCTCTGGCGGTAAAATCTCCGAGATGAAGCGCGTGGCTTCTTCCAAAGAGCGTAGTCTCCACCCATGGCGGATCGGAGGCGGACAAAGCTGACAGGCTGCGCGGCGAACGAGGGGAACTGAGTGGCGAAGGGCGCCAGTTATCCTGAACCAGGGCCGACACAGAGTCCTCTGGATGAAGACTGAGAGTGTCGTCCGGCTCCGCAGCAGCTGTGCGTCGATGGGGGCGAAGACAAAGTTCTGAAGGAGCAGGACTGCCGCTTTGGTGTGTAGCCTGGCTAAGTACGGGCAAGCGGCAGTAAAGACTGCTGCCGCGGTATTCCGCAATCTCTTCATGTGTCCCCTTGACTCTAGAGTGTCAGGAGGATCCCGCCACTGACGGCTGTGTTGATCGGAGTGGTCGGGTGTAAAGCGATCATGACGGGGAGTCGCCGCAACACAGGGAGACCTCTATTGCTGTCTGCCATGCTCCGCAGAGCGGGTGTGCCCATATTGTCTATCACGCTCCGCAGAGCGGTAGGGCCCGGTCTGTCGGTCCCACTCCTCCAATCGTGTACGCTCCGCAGAGCGGGTGGGGCTGGTACATCGCCTACGCTCCCCAGAGCGGGTGGGCCCGGTACCATGTTCACACTCCTCTGATTGTGTGCGCTCCGCAAAGCTGGGCCTGATACCTCATTTTCTCTCCTCATATCTTATACGCTCCGCTGAGCGGCTGGGGCCAAAACGGAGCAGGATGCATCGGATGCATCGATGGTGCATGGTCTGGTACGACTTTCACTCTCCTCAGAATGTTCGAGTTCTGCAGAGCGGGTAGGCCCATAACATGGTACACTCTCATAACCTTTACGCTCCGCAGAGCGGGTGGGCCCGGAACCACGCGCTTACACCCCCTGCTGAGCGGGTGGTGTGTGTCCGTCGGTCACGCGTCACATAGCAGCTGGGCCCAGACTGGCTTACCTGCTCCTCCTTGCGTGGGGGAATGGGGGGGGGGGGCACTGTCGTAAAGGGTCGGACCACGTGGCGGGAAGCCCTCCGCTGTTGTCGACCCCGGTCCTCAGAGCGCGTGGGCACCAACATCAGATGATGCTCCGCAGAGTGGGAGGGATCTAACTGCAAGCCACGCTCCGCAAAACGGGTGGGCCCGGTCTCGGGGGACCTGTGGTGACCATCCGTTACATCTGAACCGGAGGAAGGTCTGTGCCGCTCCCTCAGCATGGGCATGGACCGGGGAAGCAAAGGCAGCAATGGAGGAGCCATAGGAGGCGCGGGGGGTGGGGGTGGACCCGTCGACCCGCTTGGACGCTCACGCCGGTAGAAGCTCCACAGCAGCAACCAGCGTTCCTCCTCCCAGGGAGTGCATGTCACACAGGGCCGCTCTGATGCACAACCCAAACACGGCAGGCATAAATCGTGTGTGTCTCTGGGCCACTGAAAACCGCCGCACTTGGGGCAGGTCTTTACCTGCATACTGCAACATAGAGCATAACGTGAAAGACAACCGAACGTGGCGCCAACACCACGTGTACACAACCGGTCAAGTTCCGTCTGAACCGAATGCCAAGTCAAAATTTTTCTCCACAGAAAATGCCAGAGCCAGATCTCGATTCCTGCCGGCTGGTGGCAATATCCGAGGCCTTACCTCGACATAGTGTAGTGAAGGCGGACCAAAATCCAAGAGAAACTGAATTCAATCCTGAAGTATGCTTGCAGACTGAAACCGGTAAAACTGTTCCACCGGAAGCTAAGTGTAAGACTGATGGGAAGGCACCGCTCACGTGATGAGGAGTAGAGGCTACTCAGGGGACATGGAGACTACTCAGGTGACGGGGTAAATACTAGCGAGAGTTACTTCCCTGGTTGTGTAGCAACACACGAGTTTTTAGGCTGAAATCGGTAAGCTAAGTGTACCTTCCTAATAGTAATGCCATCGGTAATGTATTTGAAGAAACACAAGTTTGCATAAATTGATAGAGTTTAAGAGTTAATGGTGTAGCGTGTATTACATCTCATTCTTCAGACATTTCATGCTGGTAATTCATTTAACCCATTCAGCCCCGACACCCTACAGCAGGAGATGTGTCGACCATGATAATTCAAGGGTAGTGCCAGATTAGCTTGGCGCCTGTTGGCGCCAAGCTAATCTGGCACTGCCCTTGAATTATCATGGTCGACCCATCTCCTACAACGGATGCACAGTCATTAGATGACGCCTCCAAAATTTGGGAAATACGGCAGTGAGGCTGAATGAGTTAAAACTGTCAGTCAGTTGGAACCTACATACATGTAGTAGCTCCATTAATAAAAGTACTAGGTATGACATCGGTAACTTTCCTGTTTTCACATTCAGGTAGAAGAGATGAAAGACGAGACGGCTAAGGCCCACAAAGAGAAAGCGGAGGCAGTGCTGCAGTGTGAGCGACAGGTGTTTGAGATGACGGCCACTCTGGAGAAATACACCCAGGACCACCACCGACTCTTGGCACAGAAGGACAAAGAAATTGAAGAACTGCACGCACGCACGACAGAGCTAGCCACGTACAAACAGGTACTTCTGGACACGGTCAGAAAAGAGGAAGATAATTTGTTAGGCATGATTCAAGCAAACATTTAACCCTGACATAGATATGAATCGAACATGTATAGCTGCCAAGCTATTCTGGCACCATCCTTGAACACTTATGGATGATTTTTCTCCTGAAATGTTAGTAGATGCAAATCGATGGAAATGTTATGTAGCCTTCAGATGACCGTGACCTTGAAATATCATTGGGCTGATTGATCCAGCGCACTCAATTGTTACACTAAAGATTGCCACCTTTGACAAACATTTGTCCTCGACCTAGTCTTAATTATATGTGCACTTAAAGTCGAAGCACTGATATGTACTGTGATTTCAGATCCATAAAAATGCTTTTGGAATGACTTCTAGGGTCCCAGCCCTTCACTAGACATAATACCTACCCTGCCAAAGCTCTCCTAACATTCATTATTATCGTTTAAAGTACGTAAGTATGCATTTGAATGAGGTTGACAGATGTTTGAAAAGTGCCTGTTTTTGATAGAATTGGAAGTTTTTATCGAAGCTTTTGCTAACCTTTCAATCAAATTTGGCACGAAGGTAGCTGATTATAGCACCTTTCTATGCATACTAATTTAGTTGACCCCTCACACAGGTCAAGGGTCACAGAGGGTTAACAAACTGAGAAAAATGCATACATTTTGAGAAACTCGCTGGTACAAAAACCAACCCTTTACTTATTTTTAGACACTTGAACACCTACTCATTTCAGTGACCTGCTGGAAAGGTCAAAGTCACACTTATTATGTGGATTGGCCACACACATGAGCCGTAAGGACTTTTCCTTTCTTGTTTTAAGTGCTTTGGTAATCCTACGTACACATTTGATCTTGTTGCAGCAAAGTGACCGCAGTGCCTTTGACAAAGACAAAGCAGCGGACAAACTACAGCAAAAACTAAAAGCTTTGACTTCAAAAATGGTAAACTGGCCATTGTAGTACTTGTGCACCTGATCACTTTGCACACATCTTCTACACCTTTACGTCATGACTCTGATCATATGATAAAATATATTAACCCTTTTCATCCTGATACAACCATAGCTTGAAATAAATTTGACTGATATGGTAGTTAAAGAGTGGTGCCCTGTTACATTTGTGGTTGTGTTATTTTTTTGAGAGCATGTGTGTGTTGATCATAGGAAAGATCCAATATTCATTTGAATTATTTTTTATAAGAATTACGTACCTTTTTAGTAGGATTCATTTTCTTTTGCTTGGAGAATTGCGATCAATTTCTGTTGTGTAGCTAAAATGACGCGTCTTTTCGTTACATTGTTGCTATAGTCCGACCTCGTTTGACCTAGAACGTTCTCGAAACGGCGCGATCATTCTAGTGACATCAAATATGACGTCAAAGTTGTTGGGAACATTTCGTAACATTGTGTCAAATACGCTTAGATTTTAGTCGAAAACTGTAGGTATTTCTTAGAGGGTTATTTTTAATGAAATATTAATGAGTTTTGGTTAAGTTTTCTTTTCTGATTGGTTGTGTTGTGTGAATTTACTGGATTATTCTGGAAATCTGTAATAGTATAAAAGACCGCGTTATGAAGTATGTGTGCATTGCATGAGATACGCAGTGTGTCAAAAGTGTTGACGTATTGTAGAGGAGACAGTGTATCAGTGTTAGTGCATTTGTGGATGCATTATGATGAGATTGCATCCCTGCAATAAAATATTGTTGGAACTGTTACTCCAGTGTGGTCTACAACCTTGTGCCACATGAGACGAGTTGCAGCTGAGTGAAGTTTCTTAACAAGAACCCTATGTGCGTACGTCTGGTGTGATTGTATCATAGTACAACTACCACGTAACATGCCCGAATAGTTTTGCGCCTGATAAATTTGACTGATACTTCAAGGGTGGTGCCAGAATAGCTTGGCGCCTGAGGCGCCAAGCTATTTTGGAACCACCCTTGAACTATCAACGTTGTTTAACGTATGCAGGTGTATGTGAGTGTGTGTCTGTGTGTGTATGTGTGTGCTCATGAGCAGCTTAATTATATTTTGATGTGTTTTATGTTCTTCTTTTTAAGTTGCTCAGCACCAAGGTGATTTCCTAATGTATTTTTACATATGGCAATAAAGTTCTATCTTCTCTTAGCGCTATTCTGGCACCACCCTTAAACTAATTTGTAAAGTAGGCCTTTGTAGGACAATAAGCAAATTTAATTAAAAAAATCAGCCTCAGGATGTAATGGGTTAACCTCTTCATGCATGCAGTCACCAATACTGTAGATAGTACCAATGACTACATGCATAAAGGGGGTTAATCATGTACCACGGAATCCAAAATGTGTTATATGTGTGTTTTCCAGGAGAACCTAGAGAAAAGGTTCAAAGACAAGGAAACGGAGGTGCAAAGTCTTACAACTAAACTGGATGAGCATGTAAGTAAGGTAGTAAACACGAGGCCCCTCCCCTCCTCTCTTTTCCACATGTTTTTGTTTTTAAATTTTAGCATGAGATGGAAGTAACACAGCTTTCTCATCAAAACTCTGAAGCCTGAGAGAGAAGTTCCTTTTAAAACACAGTTAAATGAGTGGGTTCAAACCTTCTCTTTGTTAAAGTCAAAGTTTGTCAGAGCCATAATCATGTTTATGTCATTACAAAGTTAGAATGTTGTAAAATAAAAGACTTTTCTGCTCCTCTCCTTAAATGCAGGACAGTTCCTTTTATTACGCTCAAAAGGCAGCGGAAAACGCCTGGTACATGGGCCTACTCACATGGATTGTGAAAAGAAGGGTGGAAAAGTCTTAGTTAGGGCAAGACAACATTGATAATCCGTTGTATTGCCTGCCACAAAGCAGATCGCTTCAAGACATTTGGCAGAATGCTCACCACACAAAAAGTATCTAGAGACTAACAGAAAAAAAAAGCCGCAGGGATAATGTAGACACAACCAGAAAGCTGTACAATTTGTCTGTTACAGGAGAAAGCTGTAGCAGAAGCTAAACAGGTCAGCATGGCTGTCAAACCTGTGCAACACAGTGATGATGCAATGGAACTGGTAAAGTGCTCTCTTATTTGTTCATCCATTTAACCCCAAGACCACATTTCCCAAATTTTGGAGGTGTCACCTTACTCAATGCGGCAGCTGCAGGAGATGGAACGACAAATATTCAAGGGTTTTGCCAGATCAGCTTGGTGCCATCAGGCGCTAAGCTGATCTGGCACTACCCTAGAATTATCATGGTCAATCTATCTCCTGCTGTAGTGCCTTGGGGCTAAATTGGTTAATCTCTATGTATGTACAATGAATGGCATCGTTAAAACTGTTGCTACTTTATGGCTCACATGCAAAGCAAAAGTGAGTATATTCTGGCCAGTGGTCCGTCCGTCGTCTATGGTAAACTTTAACGTTGGCATTTTCTTGGAGACTATTCAATCCATAGTCTTCAAACTTGACCTGATACTTTGTGGCAAGACCTTTCTAATCATACCAATTTGAGTGACCTCTCAGAAAGGTCATGGTCGCAGGGGATCAGGAAATAGGTAAAAAATAGCTATATTTTGACATAATGTATTTTTTCTCAAATGCTATTAACAACTTCAAACTTAAACTTGCTACAGAGATACCTGATGTTAAGACCTAAATATACATACTAACTCTAACTTGGATGAACCCTTGGAAAGGTCAAGGGTCACAAGAACTCAGGAAATCGGTCCAAAGAGCCATATGTTGATGTTTTTTCTCGAATACTATTCTGTTTTTTCTCGAATACTATTCACAACTTCAAACCCAAACTTGCCACAGAGATACCTGATGTCAGCTTAAGACCTATCTATGCATACTAATTTGGATGAGCCCTTGGAAAGGTAAGAGGTCGGCAAATGTGTGTAAAATGTATTTTTCTCTAAAATGTATTTTTTCGAAAAATACTTACCAATGACATTACTATTAGGAAGGTACCGATTTCAGCCTATGAACCCGTTGTGTGTTCTTACACAAACAGGGAAGTAACTCTAGCAGTTACCATGAACCCTGAGTAGTCTCCCTCCTCACGTGAGCAGTGTAGTCACGCCAGTCTTGCCCTTAGCGTACCGGTGGCAAGCGGGGTAGGTGGAAGGGCGCTTTGAGTGATGCCATCGGTAAGTATTTTTCGAAAAAAATACATTTTAGAGAAAAATACATTTGTTTCTTCAAAAGCGATACTGATGGCATACTATTAGGAAGAATAGCGAAGAGGAGGAGGGTGCCGCCCACTACGTCCTACCCCTGCGTTAACACTTAGCAAGGCCCCCTTAGGTGCAAAACTACCGACGATTTTAGCGAAGCGTTACCTATGGCACACTCGGCGCTGGGAGGGAGTGTTGCGCCGCCGCGATGTCCCCCACTAGGGCCAGGTTCGCTCGTTGGCCTGAGAGGTCCCTGAGGTAGAACCGGGAAAGGTTGATTCTGCCTGCCAGCCCACAGCGTCCCTCACAGCGCAGTTGTGGTCGAAGGCGACGCTCGTGGCCACGGCTCTGACCTCATGTGCCCTGATCCGCAGCCACTTAGCTCCCCTCGGGGAGAGGTCCTCGTACGCGGACCATATGACCCCGCGTAGCCATGCGGAGATAGTCTGGGCTGAGATGTCGTCCTTGCCTGGAGCCACGGGCAGGAAGAGGCGGGAACGTCCCCTCCTGAGGGGTTTTGACCGGCGGAGGTAAATCTTCAACGCCCTGACCGGGTCCTGCTGTCGGGATTCCCGGGACTGGTCACAGCCCTGGAGTGGCCGAAGTGTTATTGTCTGAGCAGTGACCGAGTGGGGTCTATTCTTGGCCAAGAAAGTCGGGCTGGTGAGGAGCTGAACCGAGCCATCAGCCCTGAGCTGAGACAGGAGGGGTGCACGGAGAGTGCGAGGGCCAATGGGAAGCAAGTCTTCCTGTTCAAGTCGGCGAACCGCGCCAAGGGCAGTGGTTCGAAGCGGTCCGAGTTCAGCCATGTTTATTGTTAGTACACACAGCAGGTCTCAGTGTGGTATCAGCGAGCGGGTCACCGGCCGTTGGAGCTTGAAATGAGCCATCAGGTCAGAGAGGTCCTTGCAAGCCCCCGCACGGCTGTGCAGTTAGCTGGATTTCCTACTCTTTAGTTTAGCCAGCCACATGCTGCCGCAGCCACTCCCGCTGCGAGCAGGCTATCTAGGTCACAGTCTGACCAGCTATTCCTTCTCTAATCTCTGTAACGGACTGCTGATGTGTGGTGTGTTATGCCTATGTTTAATGTTCTCTATCTCCTCTTCAAAGATTTTCTACATAGAACCGTTTGACACACTTGTGTACTGTTGTGTGCTGGTTCCTGTGTTGGTGGTATTATTCCAGTTACGTTTTTTTTAAAGGGTGCAATCCGAGGATAAAGACAGGTACCGTGTTTGTGTGTGACTGAACAACTGATAAGTTATCTGAGCCTCACAGTACCAAGTTGGTTTGAACATTTATTCTCTGTTCTGGAATACTGTTGTGTATTGTGAAATCCCTGTGCTTTATGCTCTGCTAATAGCCTCCAGTATTCTCTGTGTTACTGTTTAATAGTATCAGGTACTAACTGTTGTCTGCTCATCCATATTATCCTGGTTCCTTTGTACCAAATGGTGTAGTCTAAGGAAAAGACAGTACAGTTATGGCGGGAATAAAACATACACAAGAAACATTTGCAACACAGAAGCCTTTCACTTTAAAAGGTTAAATTCTCTATGTAGAATATGTGGAGGAAGGTCAAAACGAACACTTGATCAAAATCCAATAAAACTGTGTGAAATGTATGTAGCTGAACATCAGAAAATACATGGAATCATTGTAGATGAAACTATAGTGGACTGTTTTACTCAAATTCGTTTTGTGTAAAATGTTACCAAAGACTAATGAAACTGAAAAAAAAAATCATCTGCTCGCACTCGTAGCAAGGGAAATTATAAAAACTGTTAATATAAAGGAACCGGCAGTGTGATATGCTTAAGACCCGTTACTTGTGTTCGTGTCAATATAAAGGCCCAGTGTGATGTGCTTCAGACCTGTTATTTGTGTTAGTGTTAATATAAAGGAACCAGTGTGATGTGCTTAAGACCTGTTACTTGTGTTAGTGGTTATGAATTTATTGTGTAAACCCAAGTGTACTGCATAAACACAGTCCACAAACGCTGGGATCAGCTTGTTTGTGTTGATCGTCTTGATGTACCTAACGGATTACCAGCTTCTCTGCAGTGGAGTGCTTTCTGACGCTAGTGTTGCTCTAACAGGAAAGAAACCGGGATTCTAGTAAGTGATAACAGTAGAGGCTAGAATGCTGCGTAGATACATCAAATTTTCATCCCACAAAAAAACTTAGATGCACAACAGATTGAGCTTCAAAGTTAGCGCTTTTTTGTGTCAGTGCATGTTCATTGTATTGCAAATATGAAATGTAACTTCTCTTGAAGGTGTGCTGGTAGTAAGCAGCATGGACATGTTTAGTATGAAAATAAAGCAAATTTGATCAGCTACAAATAGAAAAAAAAAAGCATTTTGTGAATGTTCAGATACTATAACACTTTTCAGCGTTTCCGCTGCAGTGCGCTGGCACTGAAAGCACGGCGGCTGTGAGCACCTACACACAGTACTAGGGTAATAGAAGAGCACATTCTTCTAGCACCATGAACAGCTCTTTCAGTCTGTCTGGCCAGGCGCGCGCAAATGATTAATTGCCCCCACGCCTGGCTACAGCCACAGAGGCTTATCTTGCACTCAGTGGCACCCGCTCGCTTTTAACTAAAAGTGTGGTTCTGCACAGCCGTGCCCGGGTCTGGCCGGCCCAAGTGCCGGTACGTGTCTGCCACCATAGCCAGGTAGCCCCTGATGGTGATAGGCGCCAAGTTCTGCTCCGAGAAGAGCCACAGGAAGCTGGGGCATAGTCAGATCCGTGGGAGAGAGGTGCCTGGCGTCGCACCAGGACTGCATGAACCTCCACTTCCCCTCATAGACTTTCCGGGTCGAAGGTCTGCCTCTGCCGAGGAGCCTCTAGCAGTGAGGTCCTGCCGCACAACCTCCAGGCATGTAAGAGGAGTCTCTCCGGGCAAGGGTGAAAGAGATCTTGCCGGGGCTGCTTCAGCATCGTGCATGGTGTGGGAAGTCTCAGGGGAGGATCCGTGGTGAGGCTCAGGAGATCGGTTGTCCAGCTCCTGTTTCAACTGAATGGGGCCACCAGGAACAGTACTGCGTTGCAGCCCTTGAGCTTCAGCAGGACCTTGGGCACCAGCACGGAGGGAGGGTATGCGTACGCCAGGAGGCCGTCCCAATGAGATGGAGAGGGCGTCCACAGCCCAGGCGAGTGGGTCCGAAACGGGCGATAACAGAGGGGAAGCTGTCTGTTCCACCTCGTCGCGAACAGGTCGATCATGGGCGTCTCCCTGTGCGCGCATATCATCTGGAAGAGGTCGGGGCAGAGGGTCCACTTGGTGTGGAGTAGTTGGCCCTGCCGCGAGAGGGAGTCCGCAAGGACATTCAAGTGACCTGGGATGTGTCTCCCCCCCCCCCCCCCCCCCCCCCCGAAGCGAGATGCCGCGATCCCTGCACCAGATGATGATCCTGATGCCTGAAGCGTGTCTCCCACGCAATGAGGGCGAGCCAAACTGCCTTTAACTCCAGCCAGTTGATGTGCTTGCCCACCAGGTCTGATGGCCACTGGCCCGCGACTGCGCAGAAGTCTGGGAGCAGGTGTGCTCCCCATCTCGAGAGGCTTGCTTCCGCGCAGAGGGACAGGCGGGGTAGGGGGGGAGGAGAGGCGAACTCCTGATACAGAAGGGAGAGCAGCGTGTCCCTGTCGCCCGTTAGAGAGGCCGCGTCCAGTTCCTGAGGAGCAGGTCGTCGAGATAGTTGGAGGTCGGACTCGAAGACGACCACCTGGCCCTGGCAACGGCGTCCATAATCTGGGTGAAGACCCAGGGGCTGAGGTTGAGGCTGAAGGAGAGGGCGCGGAACTGGTATACCACGCCGCGGTAGGTGAAGCGAAGGTAACAGCGGGCTGAGGGGTGCATGGGTATGTGTAGGTACACGTCGGACAAGTCGAGACTGACGGCGAAATCCATGGGCTGGACCGACGCTCTCAAGGCTCTGGTTGTCTCCATCTGGAAGGTCGGTGCGGCAGTGAACTTGTTCAGCGCCGAGAGATCTATGACGTTTCAGTATGGCTTTGGCACGACGAAGAGGCGACTATAGAAGGCCAGCGAGTCGCGATGGCATTCTGGAGCAGGGAGTTCACCTCTCCTTGCAGAGCCTGTGCCTTGACCTGGTCGCCCGGAACCTGTGTCCAGAGAGGGGAGCGCCGAAGCGGAGGCAGAGACCGAAAGGAGATCTGAAGACCCTCCGAGATGGTAAACACGATCCAAGGGTCGTCCAGCATCAGCGAACGCCACGCGTTGCTGTGCAGCGCCAGCCTCCCGCCGACTGGAAACCCTGCAGACGTCGGCGGGGGTAAAATGGTAGGCGCGTCAGCGAACCCTACCATCCCCGGGTCTCCGCTCTGGGGCCAGGAGGGGCCCAGGGTCGGGAAGGTGTGGGAACAGCCGGGGGGGGGGGGGGGGGGGGGGGGCGAGCGGGCACCTCTGGAAGGGCGGGAGACGGGTCTGTAGCTCCGCGGGGCGCAAACCACGGCCTTGCGGGCAGCCTGAAAGTGAGCAGAGGTCTGTCTATTGGCGCTGGGCCAGAGGTCCTTGTTCGCGTCCTTGACCGCCTACCAGGTAGGTTCAAACAGCTGAGTGCCTCCGAGCGGAGCCTAGCGGAGCTGTGACCTCAGCGCCGGAGGTATCCGGGGGCAACTCGAGAGAACGACGTCCTGCCGCATCAGGCGCAGTTGGCCGCTGCCGCCATGGCGTTAACTGAAGTGTGATAAACCGCCTGATTCGCCACGACCGCTAAGGAGTGTATGTCACGCAGCAGGGGAGAGGAATCCGGGTCTCAGGTGTCCTCCACCCGTCTGATTGCCTGTGTAGTCAAGTCAAGGAAGTCCCACAGGCCAGGGCGTTGCGGATCAGGGTGGCTGTCTTCTCAAGACCGCAAGGCATCCGGAGCTGAATGACCTTGCATCCTCCTGCTTACAACTCTGCTGCGACATCGAGTGATGGAAGGGGGAAGGATAAGGATTGGGGGCGTCCTGCATACCACCATTGGTGGAACCTGATGTTGACTCCAGCCGGCCACTTGTCGTCGGCGAAAAACCCTGAGTCCTGCCAGGGTCCCTGCAGCTGAGCGGAGAACGCGTCCGAGAGGTCCTGGAAGCCGGGTGGCTGAGGAAGGGACTTCAATCTCTTGGCCTGGCGCGGAGCATCCACCCAGGCCGTTGCCTTCCTCTTGAGCGGTGGGGTCAGGGGGCAAACCTCCGGAGGGAGAATCTCCGAAATGAGTCCCGCGGCCTCCTCCAACAAGCGTAGGGTCTCAACCTCGGTGCATCGAAGGCGGACGAAGATGACAGGCTGCGGGGAGTGGGGGGGGGGGCGAGGGGACGAAGGACGACGGTCATCCTGAAACAGGGCCGACGCAAAGTCCTCTGGGTGGAGGCTGAAAGCGTCGTCCCCGTCCGCCGCAGCTGAGCACCGAGGGGAGGGGGGGGGGGATAATAAAGTCAGAAGGTGGGGAACGGTCGCGCGAACGGAAGAGGGCGTGGGAATCTGGGTCTTGGCGATGCCGAGGGGAAGTGGGACGGGAAATGCGCCTGTCTCGAAGTCCGTCCAGGGAGACAGAGAGAGGGCTCACCTGGCGTCGGGGGCTAGAGCGCCCGGGCTGCGTGGCCGAAAGGCGTCTCGGAGTCCGGCAGGGCGAGCTGTCGCTCCGGTGTGTAGCCCGGCGACTGGTTTGGTGAGCGGCTGTGATGGCCGTAACCTGGATCGCGCATCCCGCCGCTGTGAGGCCGATGGCGCTCCCTCATAGACGCACGTGGGTCCTGTCGCCGAAGTGGCGGAGGAGAAGGTCCGGGGCGTTGACGGTCCGTCCGCGGACCAGATGAGGTGCTCAGCGAGTGGTGAGAGACTGGGGACGTTTGTGGCCTGGTGGCACGGCTCTCCCCACGTCATACCGTCTGTCCCCTTGACTCCGGTGTTCTAGGCGGGCTCCCCGCCACTCAGAGTCTGCCCCCCGCTGAGTGGTGGGGCTTCCGCCGCGGTGTACTAGGCGGGCTACCCGCCACACTGAGTCTGACCCCCGCTGAGTGGTGGGGCTTCTGCCGCTCTCGACCCGTCTCCGTGTCATGGGCGGCCGTGGTCCGGGAAGACACATGGGGGCCAGAGAATTTTGTCACTTCGTGGCGGGGCGGCTCCAGCCACTGCCGGTTGTGCTCCTCGGAGCGGGCGGGCAAGGTCGCAGAGGACCTAGGGACGTCACGGGCTTGCTTCACCACGTAGCGAGTCGACCTCAGTCGCTGTTGGTCACGCTCATCAGAGCGGGTGGGCACGGTCGCAGAGGACCTATGGGGGTCATGGGCTTGCTTCACCATGTAGCGGGACAACCTCAGTCGCTGTCGGTCACTCTCCTCGGAGCGGGCGGGCACGGTCGCAGGAGCGGGTGGGCAGGGTCCGGAGAACCAATGGCGTCAAGAGTGCCCGACGCGCGGACATCCCCACTATGTCTGAGGTGGCGCGCCTGTGTACCTGTGGAGGCGCTGGGTGGGGGGGAGGGGGGGAGAGGGGAGGTGGTCCCGTAGACCTCATCGGCCGCTCACGCCGGTAGAACCCCTACAGTTGGGACCAGCGATCCTCCTCCCAGGGTGTGCACATCTCGCACGTCCGCCTGGAAGCACAACCCGAACAGGGGAGGCACAAATCGTGTGTGTCACTTGGCTACTGAAAATCCCCCCACTTGGGGCAGGTCTTTACCTGTGTACTGCAACATAGAGCAAATACGTGAAAGACGACCGCGCGAGGCGCCGAGGCCACGTGAACTGAGCTCACGACCGCTCACGGCTCTGTCTGAGCCGGCCCCCCAAGTAAAAAAATTTGACAATACATTTCCACAGAAAATACCAGGGCCAGTCCTTTAAGGGGCACATCTGAACTTTTTGAAGGCTTCAGTTCGCAAAAAGCTTTAACTGGGCTTCAGTATACATACCCACTTAGACAGTGACCACCCTATTGTCCCACCAAATGCTTTCTTTCATCCGTTCAAAGCAAAAAGAGGCCACTGGAATCTTGTGACTGGACACCATCAAAAGATTGCTTGTGATAGGCGATGGTAGCTGACGTCATAACTATTCTATAAGACCTTAGGTCATCTGCATAATTATAATCAATCAGAGACAAGATGGCGGATAAATCATTGAAGAAAAAAAAGTATCATCGACTCGCGCCGACAAAGACAGACTCGGAATTGAAGAGAAGAAAGAGGAAGAGAGACAAGATACCTCTAAGTAGAATTGACATCAGACAGGGGAATATGGACATCAGTGTGGCAACACGTAAAGCAAGAGCTTGGCTTGACCGCCCATCCGGAATTTGTCGCTCTCCTGCTCTGTGAATCAGTAAATAATCTACGGTCTTTGTCGATCTTCCTATAGTTCCACGAGCACTAGTGATTTTCAGAATTCATGATCTTCAGTAGAATTTATCTCTTACTGATTTCGCAAGATTTTAAACCTGTTTTATCATAAAGTTTTACGAGCTAGTTATCAGATTTTATGCTGCAAGGATCTGAAAACTATGGTGTGTGTCAACTTGTCATGTTGCACATCGCTGGTCGTGACCGACATGTTTTTGTCTGTGCGGGCTCTCATTCACTCGGATTCACAGAGGTAGTGTTTCTGCTGCGCTGGTGCATTTGTCATTTCCAGTGATGCTTTCAGTTACGTAGACTTCGATGTGTGAGATGTGAAATTGACTGCCGCATTGCAGAAAGTGGGTATAATTACCAATGTTCTGTTTCGTGTTTCCGACGGATAAAGGATCAAAGGTCAAACTAGGCACCGTAGACGCTGGCTCAGTCGAGTTGCGCGGAGAGTCAAACAAGCCACGGCCCCGGCTGTGCACGGACAACATTTGCAGCTCGATCGTTACTAGTAAATACTATCAGGTCAAGCGGAACCCGCATTGTGATTTTGACAGCATAGCGAGTATGGAAGGTTTATTCTACATTCTCGTGCAAAATTACGTCAAAGGGATGCCGGAGAACATCAGTACACACCGATGACCTTGTGACCTGCAGTATTGCGATACACTGATAGTCGCGGGTCGGGTTCTGCGGCCTTGTGACGTAGGCTCATAAATATGCATAATTAATTCAAAACCAGGCTAATGCAGAAGATAAATCCGCGACACGGGTACAAAAGCAATACACCCTGCAAATGATGAATTTCGACATTTGGCATTGTACTTGCATGATAAAGCTCTAAGATAGTACACAAAGGCCCCATACACATATTGTCAGCAGTATCTTGCAGACAGTTTTTTGACTGTGTTGAGATGCTTGATCCTAGGCAATATAGCTTTAATTCCCGACGGCTTGGTGTCATTATGCGAGGCCTTACCTCGACATCCAGTAGAAACGTAACCCAGTCCTGAGGGATTCTAGAGACGACTGTAACCGGTAACCTTTCTCAAGGAAGCTAAGTGTAAGACTGGGCTTGACTACACTGCTCAGGGTTAATGGTAACTGCTTGCTAGAGTTACTTCACTGGTTGTGTAGGAACACACAACGGGTTTTTAGGCTGAAATCGGTAAGCTAAGTGTACCTTCCTAATAGTAATGCCATCGGTAATGTTTTTGAAAAAACAAATGCCAATTTTGATAGAATTGTAGTTATTATCAACAGTTTTGCAAACTTTTCAATCAAATTTGGCACAATGGTAGCTGATGGTGATAAAACTTTCCAATGTATACTAATTTAGCTGATTCCTCGCAAAGGTCAAAGGTCATGGGTGTTTGACAGATGTGTGAAAACTAATTAAATTTTGAGAAAACATGGATTTTGCTGGTGCAGAAGCCATCTCTTTACTTATTGTCACAAAGGTCACACATGTAGATTGAACATACACGTGAGCCATAATGCTTTGCCTTGTTCATGTCATCTTTTGAGGTGTGATACTGATGTTATATTTGAATAAACATTTCCTAAACCCTTATCATTCAGAATACACCAGTTTGACTAAAATAGTTCAAGGGTATTGCCAGAATAGCTTGGCACCTCTAGGTGCCAAGTCATTTTGGCACCACCCTTAATATAAAGCCATTGGTCTATATCCTTATCTGTAAGTACTATAATGTAGCTTGCATATGGCAGTGTACAAATTTGAAGCTTTTAGCCTAGTATCATATGGGTTAACCGAGCTGTTCAGCATACAGAGCTGGATCTTACTCTTCACAGAATTATTGTCTGAATTACATTTGTCAGGACAGTGAGGCGGCTCACCCTGTACCCCAGACCCCTGTGGCCCAGATCCGTAGCCAGCGTGCTGACAACACATGCAGTATCCTGCGGCAGAGCAGCTCCATCACCAAGCGACGCAAAGTGGCCTTCATCTCTCCCTCTGTCGACATCTCCGAGTCTCACAACACAGACTCTGATGAATCATCCATCGAGCTGGAGATTGAGGTAAGATGGACTAAGAGTAACAGACATAATGTCAATTATTTTTAAAGCAGGCATTTTTAAAAATAAAATTAGAATTTAGTTGCTGCAGGCAGTTTCCATGCAATACATGTATATCGTTTCCCTTTTTGAATGGTTTGGAAAACACAGGTCTTTTATGATCTGCTAATGCAGGCATTGATTTAAACATTTTTATAGCTGACAAATAAGTTAATTTACAAAGTTTAGTACACTGTAATTATGTTCTAATATATTCTAGAATCGTGAATGTGTTAAGCATCCATAAACAATAACCCATTATATCCTGAGGCTGATTTTTTAAAATGTGCTTATTGTCCTATGATGGCTACATTACAGATTAGGAGATGAAAAGGGTTAAAACATTACAGTTGTAATCTAACAAGTAATATGCAAAGAGCATACGGGTACGTGTTCGGACATGAAGTGGTCCTTGCTACATGTTCACAAACACAGTGACTGACTGACCGATCTGATAGGCCAACTTGGAGGATGCAGCAGGTGATGCTTCCCGCACACCATTACGACTACGCCACTCACCTCACATCAAGGGGCATCAAGCTTTCACCATCACTCCAAACAAGCAGAGCAAATCCCCCATCCTCAGGAGCTTGATAAAGGGCAAGGGGCTCACAGCTACACCAGAACCGATCAAGGTTTGACAGTTATCCCTCTGTTTCTTGGTAGTCTAGCAGATTACACAATTTCTGCAGAAGTAAGTAGTTCGTCAAAAGAGTAACAATGGTTTGCAGGTACGAAACGAAAGTACTAATGCCATATGGTTTATGCATAACAACAATATTTGTCCTTAGGATGGAGACATTTATTTCTTCAAAAACGTTACCGATGGCATTACTGATAGGAGATACACTTATTACCTAGTCCCCTGAGTGGCCTCCCTATCCTCTGAGTAGCCTCCCTTCCTAATCTCGCGAGAGTCCGTTAGTGCCAGTTGTATGCTTAGCTTCTTTTGTTCAGATTACTGGTTTTCAGTCTTCGCCTTTTTTCGTCTGATTCCTTCTTCCCTTGGTTTAGCTCTGCTAGAAATGGCGAGGTAAGGCCTTGGAAATTGCCTCGCCCGACGATTGAGGCTGACTGGGGCAATTTCCGTGGTATTACGGCGTTTGCCGTTCGTTTTCGACTTGAACTTCGACTGTCGGTTACACCGGTCGTGTGCTCGGTGACATGGCCTCCGGCCACACGCGATTCTCTTATTTATTTCTTCAAAAACGTTACCGATGGTATTACTGATAGGAAGCCTGTCAATTTCAGCCTCCAAAATTGTTGTGTTGCTGCACAACCAGGGACGTAACTCTAGCAAGCAGTTACTCATCCCCTGAGTGGCCTCCCTATCCTCTGGATAGCCTCCCTTCCTAATCTCACGAGAGTCCGTTATTGCCAGTTCTATACTTAGCTTCCATTTTGTTCGGTTCCGTTGTTTTCAGTCTCCACGTTTCTTCTTCTCCTTCGTTCATTTTTTCGGTTTCGATCTTCTTACGATGGCCGGGTAAGGCCTCGGACATTGTCTCGCCCGGCGATTCCAAGCCTACTGGGGCAATTTCCGTGGAATTACGGCATTTTGGCCATTCTTTTCGACTTCGTCTCCGACGGTCGGTTACAACGGTCGTGTACTTGGGAACGTAGCCCCGGGTCACGCGCGGTTCTCTTATGTTTCCATTCCTTGTTGCAGTCACATGCTTAAAACTTGCCCCGCCTGCGCGACTCCCAGTGGCCCAGCGATTTACATCTATGCTGCCTTCCTTGCTCAGGCTGCGCGTCGGATAATCCCTGTGCTACTTGCGCCTTTTGGGAAGAGGACCATTGGTCCCAACTTTGGAGTTTCTATCGCCGCAAGCGCCAGTTTCACCGGCCCCTACAAACTCGGACGCGGTCAACGGTTTGTCTCGGCGCTCTCGATCGCCAGACTCCGGTCGCTCCCTCACACCGCACTCCTGATCACCGGTAACGGGTCGTTTGCGGCCATTTTCTCCCCCGGTTAAGGCGACGGACGCTGTCCCTTCTGCTGTGGGAGGTAAATTCCTTTACGATTCAAGGCGCTCCTGCTCTATGGAGTGCAGTTTCATGTCTGTCCCGTGCACCCGCTCTACGGAGACGGGTCCCTCGCGGAGACTTCCCCCTCTCCCTCAGGGGATGAGACACCGGCCCCCGACTGGCCCTGGCGCGGTTACCGACCAGCCAGGTGTGGCCTTGCCCACCTGCACCTTTGTGCCTCAGCGTCGCAATAGGTTGTCACATCACGACTCTTTACATGGCGCTGCAGGGCTTCCTGTGTCTCCTTGCGCCTCGGCTCGGAGCCGGTCACCGCACGTCCATCGATCGGACGATCAGCCCTCTCGGCGACGATCTCTCCACTCTCGTCCGATGGCTTCACCCTGGTCTCCCCCCCCCCCCCCCCCCCCCCCCCGGGACATTCATTTGCGTGGTCGCCCTCGGAATCGGACGGAACATGGCCACCCTGTTCCTCGTTCTTCTTCGGTCTCGCGTCGGCCACGGCGCTCCCCTAGCGGACGGGTTGATTTGCGTCCTACCGTTCCGCCTTCCCCTCTGCGCCAGAGCCGAGATCTTTGTGTCCCGGGACGGGAGCGGTCCCGTTCACGGGTTTCTTCCCGCCACGGTGCGCACCGCCGACCACTTCATGAGAACAGACGACACAGTCCCTCCCCTGTGAGGCGTCGGTCTTCTCCTTTTTCATCTTCTGCTTCTTCCGTGTCTTTCACTGCGGCTCCAGCTCACCCGGCACCTCCCAACTCGGACACAGTAGGCGTTTTGTTTCGTCTCGCCCTGGCTCGATTCGCGTTTGGGCCTAAACGCAGCTGACGCTTAGGCTTCAACAAATTCTACCATCGTAGGCACCCCATGGGCGAAGAAGATGGGGATGGATCGGTCACAGTCTGAGAAAGCCAGCTTCCAGTATCACTAGGCAGGCATTGTCATGGAACCCCCAGGGAAAGAGGAAAAGAGGTAGGCCGAGAAACTCCTGGCGTCGAGACCTCCAAGCAGACATCAAGAGACTGGGAACCACCTGGAGTAGAATCGAAGGAGAAGCACAGGACAGGAGTTGCTGGAGGTATCTCGTCGACGGCCTATACCCGGGTAAGGGTGACAGGCGTAAGTAAGTAAGTAGGCACCCCATGCCATCAGACGAGGCTACAAATCGTCCGGCCACTCCCAGCTCTACCGCCGTCGGTGTTTCTTCTCGGCCGCTCCCGGTCACCGGACCCCGTCGCATACTATCACCGCGCTCTCGCTCTACGGAGACGGGACACTTGCGGCTAATTTCCATCCCGGCCAAGGTGACGGACGCTGTCCCTTCGACCGCGGGTTGTGATGTGCCGGGTGAGATCTTACGCCCCCGCTCCCTCGGGCGTCTTTCACAGCCAGCCCCGCGCACCCGGCCTTTGAAGACGGGTCTCTCGCAGAGGTACCCCCATCTCCCTCGGGGGAGGAGTCATCGGCCCCCGGATGTCCCTGGCTCGGCTCCAGACCAGCTAGGCGTGATATTGCCTATTTGCGTCTTTACGCCACCGCGGTTGCTCGGCGCCTTGGGGCTCCCACTGTCTCCTTGCGCCCTGGCTGGAAGCCAGTCTCCGAGCACACGTATTACATAGGGTACGTCCTCTAGGCGTCCGTCTCACCACTCAGGTCGGATAGCCGTCCTCAGGACATACCACTTCGGGGTCATACACACATGCGGACCAGCTGCCGCTGTGATCCCCGCGCTTTTCTCCCGCCTTTCGTCCCGTCTTACACCGAGAGCTCCGACCCGCATCTACCGGCCAGGAAGAGGCCTACACGTGCCTCGCCACCTATGGATAACAGGCTTGCGAGCTCGGTCCCCCCTCATATGGGAATGACATTTTAACCGTGGTCCTGAAATTTTAACCCTTTCTTATATATTGTATGAATAAATGTCTCCCCATAGCATAGGACCGTTTGTTGGTTCTTACTCTCATTTTACTCTATTTTTCACCTCGCTGCGTCTTGGTAGGCCCTGGGCCAAGCGCAATATTAGATTACTACACCTTTCCAACCTTATCGGATTCGTACATACTATAGGCCCTGGGCCTCGAACTGAAATATAGCGGAAAAAACACCTTAATAATTCATACAAATATTTCCTCTTTCCGGTTAGTGGGACCTTGTAGCATTACTGCTATAGTACAACCCACAGTTCACCAGCTAGTCTCTGATCATCTCTGATGCCATAGGGACATTAAATTTTAACTAATAAACGAACGTTCCCCCCTCAAGGACTTTGTTGGGTCTCATGCACGCCTCTATGAATCAGAGTACCCGGCGGCAGACGCGGGGGACCACCCCTAGGCGACGACAGCTACCTTTTGCCGTAGGCCGGTCAGCCAATGGCCGTACCACGTTGAATACACCGGTTCTCGTCTGGTCACCTAAGTTACGCATCGTCGGGCTCGGTTACTACATGGATGGGTGACCGCCTGGGAACACCAAGTGCTGTTGGCATCATCCCGTTCAAAAGGGAATGGCCGCACCATCGGCGCACCTCTCAGAGCGGGATTCAGCGGCCGACGCGATACGCCACGGAATCTTATCTAACTTTGGGGTCCCAGACAGAGAGTGGAGCCTCGGGCGATCCACGGAGACTAACAGCCTCTACGGAGATGACACAAGTTCCGTCAGTACTCTTAGCCACTGAGATGTATTTCCTCGTTGAGGGAGGATCCCGAAACTTTACCCTCTCGCCTTACCAGCGCAGTGCAGGATACCTGGCGTTTTCGGTACCCAGACAATGAGGAGCGATCACAATGCATGGGGACAGGGCGCTACATATACCATACTAGGAGACGTCTCAACTTCCCACTTCTCCTCGCCGGCGGACAAGTTCTGCGTTTTGTGGCGGCAGACATCGTCTCTACACCGGACCTCGGGGGGCAGCTGGCAGGCACAGTCGATCTTCCGGCTGGACCGTCAGGGACCGCTCTTTTCCGGGGATGCAGCCTCGACATCAGCACCGGACCCACGCATATGACTACTCACGGCCGATTTCATAGCCGAAGGCTAGGATGCAGCATCCCTGTGACACACCGCGGCAGCTCTTGCGCGTCCAGTCACTCCCTCCACATTTCGAAGCACCTGCGACATGACAGCTTCGGGGACCAGGGGTCCTTCTCGGGCACCCGAGGACCAGAAGAGATGGAGGTTACTTCCGACAGGGGTCTTATGCAGGTCTCTCCCAGGCGTTTTTCCTGTGTCCTCTCGGAGTACACTGTCACAAGGCTGGGCCCAGACGACTTCCTTGGTTCGCAAATCCATAGCGTGTGCAAGATTTCGAGGGATGGTGGCGCTGTCGTTAGTCAAGTGTCTTACTTCCTCTCGGTCGGCTCTACTCGCGGTTGATTCAACTACATCTCCTCCTTTGGCGGCTGTTTTCGGGGGATTTGGCGGTCCGCGTGGCTGTGTCTCCACTGGTTCGGACACCTCTCCTTCGGTGGACAGTCCCATCTTGGTTAGAGTCGGGAGTCCCCCTGGCATCCCCGCTACCCTACCTGTCGATCTGCACGGATGACAGTCTGCCCGGACTTCAGCGTGACAGCGGACCTTTGGCCGCTGGATCTGGTGGGCTTACACATACACTGGTTGGAGTTAAAGGCAGTTTGGCTCGCCCTCTTCGCCAGGGGGGAGGGGGATGCGTGTGACACACCAGGCGGCCCTTCGTCCTCTCCGACAACTCGACAGTTGTGGCGTATATTCCCAAGCAGGCCGGGACGTGTTCCCCTTTTCTGCGCATCTTTCTGTTCCAGCTACTCGTGTGGTACCGGGATCGGGACATCTCGCTGCGGGCGCGTCACATTCCGGGAAGGTTAAATGTGCGTCCATCACCATTCGGGAATATCTTACTAATATGGTGGCTTACACTTACCGCTTTTTGGGCCGGCCAGTTCCGGTCTTGCCAGGACCTCGCCGACCTCATGGCTAGCTTCGACCTCAAGCGACCGCCATTTGGACCAACCAGATCCAGGGTCTTGCAAGGATCTCGCCGACCTCATGGCTCACTTCGACCTCCAGCGAAACCTGATATCGCAGGACTCTGTTTTCTTTTCAGAAGCCAGATGGCATCGATACCTGGTTTCGCCAGAGCTGGTATGCCGGTCACTCTCAGGCGTTTTCGTGCCCTTTACCCTCGCTCGATGCCGCCGCGGATTTTCAGGCGGGTGGTTGCCGCGCCGCCTTTTCTCGGGTTCCTCGGGGTGTTTCCTACTCCCTCGATGGGAACTCTTAAAACTCGTGCGACATTTTAACCTGCCATATTTTTAAGGTATATTTACATCTTGTCTTAAGACCTTGCTTTTAGTTTGGTTGACCAGATTTTTACCCATCCCGCCGTGAGATGGCCTTAGTCGCCTGCTCAGCGTTAAACACCAATAATCAATCAATCAATCGATGAGAACTCGTGTGGGTGTTAACCTGACTTTACACTGCTTGTTTTGAACCTCTGCCCTTGGCGCGGTTCTCTGACTTGACGAGAATGACATGCTACTTGCTGGCTCTGGCCACTGCCTCTCGCATGAGTGAACTCCATGCTCTCTCAGTATACCCATCCTGCCTGCAGCTCCGGGCCGACGGCTCTGTCCAACTCCTCACTAGTCCTTCTTTTTTGGCCAAGAACAGGCTCCCACCAGCCGCCCCTCAACAGATCACTCTTCATCCATTGCGGGGCCCCAATACGCCCCAGGACGTACGCAAACAGGACCCGGTCAGGTCGTTAAAAATTTACCTTCACCGGTCGAAGCCCTTACGGCGAGGACGTTACGCCTCTTCCTTCCCTTAGCTCCGGGCAGGAATGATATTTCTGCCTAGACGATTTCCGCTTGGTGGCGCGGAATCATAAGATCCGCTTACGAAGACCTCTCGACAGAGGGAGCGAAGAGGCTGCGGATTCAGGGGCACAAAATCCGGGCTGTCTCCACGAGCGTCGCAGTTGACCGCAACTGCGCCGTGAGGGACATTGTGGCGGCTGTGGGCTGGAGGGCCGAATCTACTTTCACCTGTTTTCTACTTTCGTGACCTGTCAGGCCAACGACAAAACCTGGCTCTAGTGGGGACATTGCGGCGGCGCAACACTCCCTCCCGGCGCTGGATGCGCCATAGATTATAAATTTTTTTTAAAGAAAAATACATTTTTCCGTTCCCTGTTACAGTGCTCAGCTTAAGACTTGCAGTGCTCAGCTTAAGACTTGCACCGTCTGTGGGGATTTACAGTGGCCCAACGACACACACGTTTGCTGCCTTCCATGTTTGGGCTGTGCCTCAGATAAAACGTGTGTGACCTGCGCAGCCTGGGAGGAGGACCGTTGGTCGGAACTTTGGGGTTTCTATAGGCGCAAGCGCCCCATGCCTTCCACCCAGGCGCAAGTCCACCCGGCCCCTCCCGCCTCGGACACAGTTGGCGCGTCTATACTCGACCCTCCCGGTCCCCGGAACCCGGTTGCCTAATGACCCCGCACTCCCGCTCCACAGAGACGGGACTCTTGCGGCGGTATACCCACACGGCCTCGGTGACAGACGCTGTACCTTCTTCCGCGGGATGTGATGTGCCTTCCGAGACCCTGCACTCCCGCTCCCTCGAGCGCAGTTTGCAGAAAGCCCCGCGCACTCGTTCTACGGAGACGGGTCTCTCATGGCGGTACCCACGGGGGGAAGAGACACTGGCCCACGACAGTCACTGGGACTGTTCCCAACCAGCCAGACGCGGCCTTGAACCCATGCACCATAGAGCCCGCACGTCGCCATCAGTCATCACCTCACGACACTTTGAGCGGTACCTCGGGGTCTCATGTGTGTTCTCGCGCCCCGGCTACGAGCTGGTCTCCGCGCGCCCGTCTATCGGAAGGAAATCCCTCCCGGCGGAGATCTCGCTATTCCGGTCAGGGTGGTTCACCTTGGACCCCCCCCCCCCCCCCCCCCCCCCCTGTCCAGGGACATGCAGCATCGGGGTCGTACGAGGACACGGACGGAGCATAGCCGCCCTGATCACCGCGCGTCTTCCGTCTTTCGCAGCGTTCCTCTTCTGGAACACGGGTGGCTCTGCGTCGCCCCGGGCGACCCTCCCCACCGCATCGCCGACTACATCAACACATAACAGGGCGGGGGCGGTCCCGTTCGTGCGTTTCTTCACGCCACGGTTCTTGCCGCCGACAGCTTCTTCGCGCGGGCAGACGTAACAGTCCCTCCCCCGTGAGGCGTCGTTCTTCCCCCCCTTCATGTGAGAGAGACCTTCTCTACGGCACCCTACTACGCACTTGAGTGGCGCGAGGTGAGTCCTCTTTCTTCTTCTTCCGTTGAAAGTCGGAGCCCTCGCCAGCACTACACTCCCGTCCTTCGACGGAGTTCCGCTCGTCCCCGTTTCGATCTTGTTCATCTGACCCTTCCCCTGCTGAGCGGACAGTCATGCGCCGCGCGACGGTCGCCCACTCTCAGATCTTACGCGTACCCCTTGGCAGCGGCTGTCGACGATGAGGTTCTCAGCCTACATCCAGAACCTCTGCCCTTGGCACAGTTCTCCGACGATGAGGACGACGTGCTTCCTGCTGGCTCTCGCCACAGCCTCTCGAGTGAGTGAGCTCCACGCCCTCTCAGTGCACCCGTCCTGTCTGCAGCTGCGGGCCGACGGCTTGGTTCAACTCCTCACCAGCCCTTCCTTTTGGCCAAAAATAGGCTTCCCTCAGCCGCCCCTCAAACGATCACTCTTCGTCCACAGCGGGGCCATGACCAGTCCCGGGAAGTGCGACAGCAGGATCCGGTCAGGGCGTTAAAAATCTACCTCCGCCGGTCAAAGCCCCTACGTTGGGGACGTTCCCGCCTCTTCCTGCCCTTGGCTCCGGGCAGGAACGACATATCAGCCCAGACGATCTCCGCTTGGCTGCGCGGAGTCATACGATCCGCATACGAAGATCTCTCGACAGAGGGAGCGAAGAGGCTGCGGATTCGGGCACACGAGGTCCGGGCTGTCTCCACGAGCGTTCAACCGCAACTGCGCCATGAGGGACATTGTGGCGGCTGTGGGCTGGCGGGCCGAATCTACCTTCACCCGCTTCAGTCTACTTTCGAGACCTCTCAGGCCAGCGACAAAACCTGACTCTAGTGGGGGACATTGCTGCGGCACAACACTCCCTCCTGGCGCTGGATGCGCCATAGGGTAACGCTTAGCTGAAATTGTCGGGAGTGTGCACCTACAGGGGGACTAGCTAAGCAACACAAGGGTAGAGGAAAAAATACTTGCCGATGGCATTACTCAAACGTCCCTCCCACCTTCCCCACTTGCCGCCAGTACGCTAAGATAGATCTGGCACTAACAGACTCTCACGAGATTAGGAAGGGAGGCTACTCAGAGGATAGGGAGGCCATTCAGGGGACTAGGTAACTGCTTGCTGGAGTTACGTCCCTGGTTGTGTAGCAACACACACGTTTGGAGGCTGAAATTGATAAAATAAGTGTATCTTCCCATCAGTAATGCCATCGGTAAGTATTTTTCGAAAAAATACATTTTAGAGAAAAATACATTTTGATAAGCTAAGTGTATCTTCCCATCAGTAATGCCATCGGTAAGTATTTTTCGAAAAAATACATTTTAGAGAAAAATACATTTTTTTGTAGAAGTGTTTTTCGAGCGCTATTTGTTTGCTGTGGGGGAACCAGTCCTCGTACACGGCCTGGATAAGGTGCAAGACGTTTTTTATGCATAACATTGAAAATTTCAATCATACAAGTTTATTCCAGCGATCAAATTAAAATCATGAGCAAGTAAACATGTATACATATTTTCAATAAAATAATTTAAAAAGTAATATTTTTAATGCCGTAAGCATACTCGCATTACTAGTATCAAAATAGCGGTCAGCGAGATGCCATCGAAAGAAGTCAATCAGATGCGCACGGTTGATGCAGGTTTACTTTGCTCCTGAAGTGAGACAGATTATTTTGGTTGAACTTTGAAGTAGATCGAATTTTTCCTGGTCTTGAAAGCAGCCTTTCCCATAGAACTCGGTCTTTTGTGGGAGGAAAGCGTATCGAAAGTAAACTCGCCTCGTGCATGTTTTGCATTGTGTCTGCCGACCATCTTCAATATTCTGAAGACTTTTTGTCCAGATACAACATGCATGTTGTTTGTCTGTTTTCCAGCCTATGTGTGGGCCTGCTCTTTTTTATTAGTGGAGATGGGATTAACTGGTCAAACACGGTCTTATCAGTCTGGTGTTAGGCGCAAGCCAGGCAGACTGAAATCCATCTCCGAACCATTTTCATCCAAATCAACATATTCAGCTGAGCACCTAAATGTAGGAATTTTTTTTTTTTTTTGGAGGGGGGGGGGGGGGGGGGGGCAACCCATTCAACCAATCTGCACTCAAGTACTCATAAGAACTCTTATGATCACGGTTTAACAGGACTGCATGAGACACAATACATATAGCAGCCCTCTCCATTACATGTTTTATTTATTTATTTATTTATTATCGATTCATTTATGTATTTATTTACATGTTTATTTATTATTTATCTTTTTAATTATGGAAGGAAAAAAATTCCTTGGTGAACATGATCACTAGTAGATAGGAAAATAAGAAATTTTTCAATATGCATACATCTGTGCATAATCTATCCATTACTTAGCATGCATATTCATATGTCTCAGGTATCTCCGACTTATTTTATTTATTTATTATTTAAATGTATTTATTTATTTTTGTTTGTGATGTAGGTTTGCACATACACATCAGCATACAAGATGAAAACATACATGCACACATAATATGGTAGGTGCCATACCACCTGCTCTCCACCACACACGCGCACACAAAACCACAGAACACCCACCAAAAGACATGTACATCTGTGCATGTTCATAATCTATCCTTTACTTGGCACTCATAATCTTTGACTTACTTATTTTATTTATTTACATTTATTATTTATTTATTTTTTGTTTGTTTGTAATGTAGGTTTTGTACATACATATGAGCATACAAGAAGAAAATACACACGTAGATGGTAATAGGTGCCATATCGCCCGCTCCCAACCCCACATACACAAAACCGCAGAACACCCACCAAAAGACATGCACATCTGTGCATGTTCATAATCTATCCTTTACTTGGCATTCATATGTCCCAGGTACCTGTGACTTACTTTATCTTATTCATTTAAATTACCTCTGACACACATAAATTTCGCCTTCCCAATTTCAAATGTAAAACACGTGGTGGTCGTGCCTTCTCCCATCTTGGCCCCGCCACTTGGAACAGCCTCCCCCCCCTGTCCGTAACTGTCAAAAGCTCTCCTCATTCAAATCACTTCTCAAAACCCACCTCTACAATGCTGGCTTTACTAGTTCATTTCCCCAGCCATGCACAATTCATCACCATGTGTGTGTGCGTATGTTGTGTGTGCGTGTTAGCTGTTAGCCTTTTCATTGTATCAGCGCTTTGAGGTACTTTTAGAATAAGCGCTTAACAAATCTGCTTTATTATTATTTATTTATTTTGTTTGTTTGTAATGTAGGTTTTGTACATACACATCAGCTTACAACATGAAAACATGGTAATAGGTGCCATACTGCCCGCTCCTAACCCCACCCCACACACACAAAACCGCAGAACACCCACCAAAAGATATGTACATCATGTTTATAATCTATCCATTACTTAGCAATCATATGTCCCAGGTATCTTTGACTTACTTTATCTTATTTATTTAAGCGCCGTGTGATGGCCTTTAGTCGCCTGCTCGGCATTAAACCCAAATAACTATTTATTTAAATTATTTTTGTATTTATTTTTGTTTGTTTGTCATGTACATTTTGTACATATGCATCAGCATACAATATGAGAACATACACATACATGGTAATAGGTGCCATACCGCCCGCTCCCAACCCTACTCCATATACACAAAACCGCAAACACCCACCAAAGACATGCACAGTTGTATACTGATGGGCATTAGTGGACTGTACAACCAATATAGAAACTTGAGGTTAAAAAGGTGGCTTGTATTGACTGCCTGTATTTTACAAATCTCAATTATACAGTTCATCACACTGTACATGCAACCATCAGTTTTGTGAAAATACTGTTGGCCTCATGCACAGGGGCACCAAACTTAGAGATGAGGCCACATCTGATAATAATAACTAGTCACTAGTTCTGTAAATGGCACCTTTGTAAACAGTACCAGTGGCCAAATGCACACAGACATCATAGTCATGGATGATGCCACCACTGATCACGCAAACAATAGGCTGCCCAATACACATTGATCAGTGAAACCATGAACTAGCCTGCACATGCAGCCATCAGTTCTGAAAATAGTACTGGTGGCCACATGCACTGGGGCACCAAACTTAAGTATGAGGACACAACTGCCACCTCAAACAAAACGCTACCTACACACACATATCAATGATATAGTCAACCTCCGTATGCGTTACGTGAGACAGGCTTAAAGTATGGGACTGTAAATCTTCCCGCGAAATATCAAAGCCAGTAAGAAAATAAGATAACAGAAGCAAGTACATGTATTTTGTAAATCACTCAAATAAAACATGAGATTGAGCTCAATGGTGTTTTGAGTGGGTGATGGAAACACAGAAAGAAACGGCAATAGTGTGTAAAAAAAATAGTACATGTACATTATGCAGTACGTGCCTCCTTCTCTCTCTCCCCCCCCCCCCCCCCCCTCCGCCCTAAAACTAGCTGTTCATCATAAAACATATATTCATTGATTACTTGACCGACTTATTTTTTTTATTAAATCATCTCTGTGTCACCTTTCTTTTTTTTTTTTTTTTTTTATCGTTTTAATCCCAATATGTATGAGTGTCAGTGCTAATGCCAGCTGCTAAGAATCCTTGCAGCAAACTTCAAATGTCAATATGCAGACAAACTGCAAATTACACAGCAGCAAAATACACAGGCATGGGAATTGCCAAAGCAAAAATCAGCTGAAACTTGGGGGGTCCGGGGGCATGCCACCCAGAAAAAAAAAAACCAAAACGATGAATCGGTGCAATCTGAGCATATTTTTTAGGAATGTGAAATTATATTGTACAGAAAACCACAGATCCGAGGACAATTCCCATGCCTGAATACAGTTTTCCTCTTGTGCAGCTACTGCTAGGCTACTCCTAGCAAGATAGGGTTTAATTTTAAATGAAGCATTGCATTAACTTCCAACATAGCTTACCAGTGCAACTGAATGAATTAAATGTTACAGTAATATATAATTAATCAAATTCCAAAACTGTGTACTGTTCATCCATGACAGTTAAAACCAAGTGGTGTGGCACTCTTTCTCTCTTACAGCATGTAGCACTCGGACATCAGTTTCGAAGATAGCGCATTTGTTTTTGTGGGTTGCGCTTTGTTTTGTTGCTGTGGTGTCGAAATGAAATGGGCAAAGTGATAGTAAAGTGAATGGAAATAAACGTGACAAACCGTTAATAAGATGTAAAAATACACAAAGCGACTTTGCACGTTCGCTTTTCTTGGGGTAAAAACAAGATTATGTAGAACAAATTAAAAGAACTCTTCGGCACACCAAAATTTACGGCAACGAGTCCGCGTGCATCTTGTTGTATCATGTAAAGATCACGTGATTTGGGATACCTTATTGTTGAATAACGATATTTGAGCGCAAGGCATGTTTTTTCATAACTGTTTCTTCTCTTAATATAATTAAGTGTGGAAATATACTTAAAAAATAAAATTGAAATCCTTTTAAGTAGCATACATACAGTGCATACTACAAACGAATACAGGAACAATGAGGCCCGTGTAAACTATTGATCCCCAGAAAACATGGCTGCGACAGTCCTGGTTTCATCTGCAGACGTACTGGAAACAAAATGTGCTACAGAAAAATGTCTCCATCCTCCGGTGGTTTAAAATGAGTGCACACTGCTTTTATTCATACTAGACTTCATTTTGACATACCCAAACCTTTGTTACTCTGAAGAAAATCACTATCTCGTTAAACGGATGATCGTCTATGAAGGGCACTGCTAGACTATGGCAGCACTTTCTTGTCGAGGTGATTTTGGTGGAATCCTCCTTAAACCTTTTAGCCCCAGGACCCTGCAGCAGGAGATGGATTGATCATAATTCAAGGGTAGTGCCAGATGAACTTGGTGCCTGATGGCACCAAGCTCATCTGGCATGACCCTTGAATTATGATCAATCCATCTTCTACAACTGGTACATAGTCGTTAGGCAACATCTCCCAAATTTGAGAAATGGGACCTTGGGGCTAAAAAAAAAAAAAGCGCTTCCAACAACCAAAGTGTTGACAACCAGCAGCTGCATGCACAAGGGGGCTAAAGGGTTGGGCCCCGAAGGTGTACCTTCAGTTTAGCCGCAGTGGAATTGGTGCTATGCTTTAACGCTGATGGATAGGATTCAAATGACGCATTGGGACTGCGAGCATGTTTATATAGGCCACCTGACAGTTTAAAGGTTGAATCAGCAGCTGCATGCACTAGGGGGCTAAAGGGTTGGGTCCTGAAGGTGTACCTTCAGTTTAGCCGCAGTGGAATTGGTGCTATGCTTTAACGCTGACGGATAGGATTCAAATGACGCATCGGGACTGCGAGCATGTTTATATAGGCCACCTGACAGTTTAAAGGTTGAATCAGCAGTTGCATGCACTAGGGGGCTAAAGGGTTGGGTCCCGAAGGTGTATCTTCAGTTTAGCTGCAGTGGAATTGGTGCTATGCTTTAACGCTGATGGATAGGATTCAAATGACGCATCGGGACTGCGAGCATGTTTATATAGGCCATCTGACAGTTTAAAGGTTGAATCAGCAGCTGCATGCACTAGGGGGCTAAAGGGTTGGGTCCCGAAGGTGTATCTTCAGTTTAGCTGCAGTGGAATTGGTGCTATGCTTTAACGCTGATGGATAGGATTCAAATGACGCATCGGGACTGCGAGCATGTTTATATAGGCCATCTGACAGTTTAAAGGTTGAATCTGCAATTCCTGCCACCAAAGAAACTATGGTGTAAATATAGCTGATCCATACCACCGAGTCGGATAACATCTAGACTCTCATGAGCCAAGGCAGAAACAAATGTTGTTGATGATCTGCAGGTTTTAAATAATAAATTACATGTGGTTGTGTGGTGATGGAACACCCCAAACGCTCTTGCAAATTTTACTTTATCGGATGTTGCATCAAGGATGTAGCATTCTAACTGCGAAGTCACAGCATGGCAAAGTAAGGTGTGTTTTGGATGGGTTGATGGTGGGGGTGGGAAGGGGGGGGGGGGGGGGGGAGCATAGTAAAATGCTAACACAACAGAATAGCAATTAAACAATATACTTCATTCTAGTTCTGCCTTCTGTCTTAGATAAAAGAAAAGGAATTCAAGAAAACGCCCAACATGCGCAAAGCTCCAATGAGGACATCTAAGTTCTTTCGGTCTTCGCCCAAAGAAAGAACACAGCTGAAGAAAAGAGAGGCAGCCAGGGAACGCCTAACCTGGTTTGATGATGATGCAATCTATGGCTTTGGGCCTGAAGACTGACCAAGGTGCAGTTTCATCTCCAATGTCTGCTCTGCCCACAGATAATTCATTCAAAATGTGCTGCCTACGCATACGCAGCAGTTCACTGCATATCCATAAGTGGTACGTCTGGAATGAGTTAACAAGTTTTTAGTGCTTAACCCCCTTGTGCATCCAGCAACTGATACTACAGTACTACTACAGCACTGCTGACTGCACGCACAAGGGGTTAAGTCTGAAACATTGTACTGTAAGCCGTGTTAGACTGTGAATATGTTGGATAATTTAGGACAACGAACCAGTAGCTTATCTGTGGGCAGGTCTGTGATTTTGGACCATACAGCCTAAGGGTCTAAGACAGCAAACTGGCAAAACATTTAGTATTGTATTTCAGGAGTTCTGTAGTTTTCTGCGACGTTTGGTTACATTTTGCAAAGCGTTTGTTTGAATGAATTGCACTATCATACACATTTGTTTGAAATACATATTCCAGTTGAACGTTTGTTTGCAAGTTTTTATTTTACAAAAAATACCAAGACCTTGCACACAGTCCATCCATTCTACAAGAAATATACCATCTGCATGACATTCAGTTCACAATTATACAATACAATGCGACCGATACAAAAATAAATACACACAAAGCTGAATTCAGTAATTGTGAAAAACATTTACACCAACTGATAACACGTCATACATTATTATGTTTCCCCCCCCCCCCCCCCCCCCACCCACACACACACATTCGAGACGTGCCGCATACGGATACACGGCAAAATGCTGCACATCTGTAAGCAGCACGTCTTGAATGAGTTAAACAAGAATAATCACTGTACAAATAGTCAATCATATGCATACGTCTCAACTCCCTCTCACAATAAATGCAAGTGCAGTAGCAGTACTGATCAGAACAATATGTTATTCCCCCATGTCTCCAGTCGGTGAAGTCCTAAAACACTTCACTAAACAGGATCAACCGTAATGATTTTAGTGTGGTGGTAGATTAGCCCACAGGTGCCAAGGTATTCTGGCATCACCCTTCACCTATCATGGTCAATCTGTCTCCTGAACAGTGCCGGTAACAAAATCTTCAGAGGACAAGTGTGTGCTCTGTTTGCTCGAGTTTTAACAAATCTGGTGAAAAGTAGTGATTCCATCCTCATACTGCTTAACAAAAACAACATATCAGTAACATGCACAGTAATATTCAACATAATCAATTATAACCTGTAAAACGTATTTTTCTTTAAAATAAGTTTTTTTGAAAAATACTTACCGATGGTATTACAACTAGGAAATGTTTCTTAGCTAGTCTAATTTTAGCCCAAAAATTGTTGTGTACGATAATGGCCATGATGGCAGGAGAGGGGCGCCATAGGTTAGGCGGAAACCCGGTAGCCTCCCTTCCGGTTCAACCACGCATGTGCTCAGTGCTCAAACCACCAGTCAGTTTCTTAGCGGAGCAGCGGCGAGCGGGGCAGGTGGGAGGGACCTTCGAGTAATACCATCGGTAAGTATTTTTCAAAAAAACTTATTTTAAAGAAAAATACGTTTGTTTTCTCAAAACACATTACCGATGGTATTACAACTAGGAAGAATCCCGAAAAGGAGGTGGGTGCCGCTAACCGCCCCTACCCCTGCCATCGAAGCTACTAGAAAAGTCCACCCCAAGCAACCTCCCTCTAATTTTAGTGAAGATACTTACGGCGCCTAGGGCGCCGGGAGGGAGTGTTGCGCCGCCACGATGTCTCCCACCAGCGCTAGGTTCTGCCGCTGGCCGGAGAGGTCCCTCAGGTAGAAGCGAGCGAAGGTGTTCTCTGTTCGCCAGCCCACAGCCGCCACGATGTCCTTGACCGCACAGTTGCGTTCGAATGCAAGGCTCGTGGCCATGGCTCTGATCTCGTGCGCCCTGATCCTCATGCGCTTTGCTGCATCAGGGGCGAGTTCCTGGTAGGCGGATCGTATCACACACCGAAGCCAGGAGGATATAGTCTGGGCTGAGACGTCCTGTCTACCTGGGGACAGAGGAAGAAAAAGGCGGGTGCGTCCCCTGCGGAGGGGCTTGGTCCGGCGCAGGTACACACGTAACGCTCGAACTGGGTCCTGCTGTCTGGACTCTCGATTGGAGCATGGTTCTCTGAGTGGTAGTATGGTGACCAAGTGTGGTGCCAAGAGTGGAGATCTGGTCTTGGCTAGGAAGGTCGGGTCGGGAAGCAGCTGCACCGAACCGTCCGTCCGGAATTGTAAACAGGTGGGGCGAGTAGAGAGGGCATGCAGCTCACTGACTCTGGAGGCTGAGGCGAGGGCGAGCAAAAAGCAGGTCTTCCTCGTCACGTCCAGTAGTCTCGCCAGCTGTAAAGGCTCAAAGCGGGCCGAGTTGAGCCAAGTAAGGACCCAAGGTAGGTCCCAACGTGGTAACAGTGTACGTAGAGCGGGACGATGCAGACCGAAATGGCCCATCAGATCAGCGAGGTCCTTGCAGGCGCCCGGGTCGGGACGTCCCAGATGCCTGTAAGTATCAGCGATCATGGCCAGGTAACCTCGAATGGTGATGGGAGCTAAACGCTGGTCGTGAAAAAGCCAGAGGAAGAAATCCGCCAGCTGAGGGACTGTCAACTCGGTGGGGGAGAGGCGTCTGTCGTCACACCAGGTGCTGAGAACTCTCCACTTGCCCTCGTAAACTCGTCTGGTCGAGGCTCTGCGGGCTGTAGCGATCGCGTCCACTGCCGCACCTGAGAAGCCTCTAGCGGTGAGGGCTTGCCGGACAACCTCCAGGCGTGGAGGAGGAGACGTTCTGGACAAGGATGGTACAGAGACTGCCGAGGTTGCTTGAGCATCGTTCGTGGAGTGGGTAGCTGTAGTGGGGGGGCCGTAGCCAGATTCAGGAGGTCGGTCGTCCATGACCTGGTCCAACAAAACAGAGCCACCAGAAACAGGATAGTGTTGCTGCCTCTCAGCTTGAGAAAAACCTTGGGGATGAGGACCGTGGGAGGGTAGGCGTAGGCGACCAGTCCATCCCAGGAGATGGAGAGGGCGTCCACTGCCCAGGCCAAGGGGTCTGGAATCGGCGAGATGAACAGAGGGAGCTGGCGATTCCATCTCGTGGCAAAAAGGTCGATCATGGGTGACTCCCAGGTAGCGCCGATCATCCGAAAGATGTCTGGACGCAGAGCCCACTCGGTGTGTAGTAGTTGACCGCGACGGGAGAGGGAGTCGGCCAGCACATTCAGGTGACCCGGGATGTGACGCGCGCGGAGAGAAATGTCCCGATCCTCGCACCACCGGAGCACTTGGTAAAGGAGGATGCAGAGAGATGGGGAGCGGGTCCCGCCCTGCTTCTGGATGTAGGCAACGACCGTAGAGTTGTCCGACAACACCAGTAGCTCCCGGTGAAGCAGGCGAGATTCCCACACACGAAGGGCTTGCCAGACGGCTTCCAATTCCAACCAGTTGATGTGTCGGTCCCGGAGATCCAGGTCCCAACGGCCGGAGGCTGTCTCGAAGGAGGGTAGAAGGTGTGCTCCCCAACCGGAGAGGCTCGCGTCTACGCAGATGGAGAGGGAGGGCGGTGGCGAGAACAGCGGCACTCCTGTCGCGAGCCAGAGGGGGTCCGCCCAGCGTAGCAGGTGAGGACGGAGCAACGAAGGAATCGGAACCGGAGACTCTAGGTCGGAGGTCGACGGACGCCAGTGTAGCAGAAGGTGCAACTGTAGCGGCCGGGAGTAGAGACGCCCTAACGGAATAAGGTCTGCTGCAGCGCTCATCAGCCCCAGCAACTGAAGCCACTGCCTGGCGGGGATCGAAGACTTCTGGGATACCTGCCGAGCTAGATCCGCCAGCTTCTGAATGCGGGGTTCGGTCAGCCGGACGATATTGCGGTCGGTGTAGAACTCCATGCCTAGGTGAACGAAATGGCGCGACAGCACGAGGTCGGACTTGCCGAAGTTGACTATGAAGCCCAGCGTCTTGAGGAGCTGAAGCAAGGCATCCCGGTCCACCTCCAAGGCGGCAGGGGTCTGATTCTTCAGGAGCAGGTCGTCCAGGTAGTTGGACGTGGGGCTCGTGGAAGTCCGTCGTGCCTTGGCCACCACGGCGTCCATGATGCGTGTGAAGACCCATGGGCTGAGGTTGAGGCCGAAGGGAAGTGCGCGGAACTGGTATACCACACCCTCGAAGGCGAAGCGTAGATAACGTCTGGACGCTGGGTGCATGGGCACGTGAAGGTACGCATCCGCGAGGTCCAGGCTGATTGCAAAGTCGAAGGGTTGCACCGAGGCACGCAGGGCCCGCGCTGTCTCCATGCGAACCGTGGAGCTACTATAAACTTGTTGAGCGCCGAGAGGTCGATTACAGGACGCCACTTGCCGCCTGGCTTGGGAACTATAAACAGCCGGCTGTAGAAAGCTAGGGAGTCGAGTCGTGTCACCACCTCTGTCGCTGCTTTTCGAAGTAAGGCGGCCACCTCGTTGCGCAGAGCGTCTGCCTTGAGCTGGGCTGTCGGAACCAAGGTCCACGCCGGAGTACGTCGCAGTGGGGGCGGGGACCGAAACGAAATCCGCAGACCGAGGGAGATGGTCGAAAGAATCCAGGGGTCGTCCGGAAACAGCGCCCGCCAGGCGGCGCTGTGCCGTGCGAGCCTCCCGCCGACCGGAGGTCCCAGCGCGGTCGACGGGGCCCGAAGGTGGGGAACGTCAGTAAGCCCTGCCCCGCCCGGGGCGTCGGGCAGGCTTGGGCCAGGTCCTGGAAGCGGGAGCCGAAGAGGATCCTGCAGTAGGATGGGTACGGGGGAAGGCAGGGGGCCTGGGGGGAAGACGTCCACCTCTGGTGTAAGGCCGGGAAACGGGTCTAGTCGCCCGCAGGGGGCGACCCTGGGTCCTGCGAGTATGCTGAAAGGGAGTAGGATCTGTACGACTTGGCCAGGTGTCCTTATTTGCCTCCTTAACCGCCAACCACGTGGGGCCGAAGAGAAGCTCTCCGCCAAGGGGCGCCTGACGAAGTTGAAGCTTCAGGTCATTGGGGAGAGGGCAGGAGCGGAGGAGGAAATCCCGACACAAAAGGTCACAGTTGGCCGCCGCAGCCATAGCGTTGACACAGGTGTGGTAGCATGCACGGTTACCAGAGACGGCTAGAGCGAGCAGATCTCCCAGCAGCGGCGTAAGGGACGGATGCCAAGCCTCCTCTACGCGACGAACCATGGCTTGAGTCAGAAGGTCAAGAAATCCCGCGGAGGCTAAGGCGTTGCGTATGAGATTACCTGTCTGATCGATTCCTGGAAGCAGAGGGGTCCGTGCCGGAATAGCCGCCAGGGCCCAAGCAGCTGGGTCCGGTTTGGGTAGTGCGCAGGTAAAGCTCTGAGAATGTCCCGCGTACCAAGATTGCCTAAAAAACATGTGTAGGTCCGCCGGCCACTTAGAGTCATTGAAGAATCCAGCGGCGCCCAAGTGTCCCTGAGCGAGTCGAGCCGAGAATGCGTCCCGTAGGCTGCTGAAACCCGGAGGTTGAGGAAGCGTCTTAAAGGTCTTGGTATGGAGTTCCGCATCTACATAGGCCGCGGCCTTCTTCTTCGCAGGCGGAGAGGCGGAGAAGGAGGACAGTCTTCCGGCGGTAGGCACGCCGAGATGATGCGAGCTGCCTCGTCCAGGGCACGCAGAGTCTCCAACCTGTGTCCCACTGCTGACGGATGTTGTTCCTGCTCATCTTGATCCACGTCAGTGGGCGCCTGGATAGAGTGCGCGGGGCTGTCGTCCCGAAGTAAAGCCGAAACTGAGTCCTCGGGAGCAAGGCTGAGCGCGTCATCCTCTAATTGCATAGGGAGGTGTGTGGGGCCGGTTCGAGCTACGAGTGAGGGTCCAGCCTCCGCGACGAGCCGGGATGTGACCGAGGCCTTGGCCGGCGAAAATCTCTCGGAGCGGTGACGCCACGAACGGACCGGGGAGGTTACTTGAGACTGAGAACGGTGAGCGTAGCGTCGAGGCGATCTCCTATCCCGCGGGGAGGGCTCACGGCGAGAGCGGGGACTCCTAGAATGGGAATGGCGGCGGCAACGTCGACTGACTCTTGACGACGACGGCCTAGAGGGTGGAGTAGACGATTGACGCGTTCTCCGAGTAGAATGTCTCATAACTGGGGAATGCGGTCTGGACCGACGAACCACTTGCGGAGATCCGACCCCGGACACCGTCCGCGATGGCCGACTGGTACGGGAAGATCTGGAGGCATGCCTATGCCGCGGTGACCTGTCCCTAGACTGTGAACGTTGGCGAGAAGAGCGGGAGACCGTCCGGTGCTTCTGCTCTCTGGAACGAGGTGAGGTACGGTCCGTACCTGAACGCCGAACTCTGTCGACGCGTGGAGGCGGAGAATCCTTCTGCTGGGAAGCGGGCCTCTCCTGAGTCGAGACCGCTACCGGAACTGAAGCCTGTAACAGTACTCTCTCTCGCGCCGATAGAATCGGCGGAACCGGACAGCGTGCACTAGTCGGGTCTGTGCCTGCTGCCGGTGTAGTAGAACGAGCTAGCGACCGAAGTCGCGATGGAGAACGTTCTAACGTCTGATAAGCACCACTAGTCGGGTCTGTGGTGATTACCGGCGTGTCTTTATTGTTCAAAGAAGCGGGCCTGACTGAAACTTCAGTTCTAGTCTCTGCTACCGGACAGCGCGCACTAGTCGGGTCTGTGTTCGCTGCCGGCCCAGGAGGACGGGCTCGCGGCGGAAGGCGCGGCGTAGACTGTCCTCTCACCAGATAATACCCACTAGTCGGGTCTGTGGTTCTTACCGGTGTATGGCCCTGTATACGTGCTGGTGTCGGCAGTTCACGACTGTAGAAACCCCATAGCTGAGTCCATTGTTCTTCCCGCCAGGGGGCGCAGACCAGGCACGGTTGGGAAGAGGTACAGGATGAACAGGGCAGGCACACCGCATGTCCATCACTCGGCCACTGGAATTGTCCACATCTGATACAGGTGCGGACTTGCCAACTGCAACACAAAGCAGAACCATCTATTTGAAAGTAATCGAACCTGCCGCAGCTGGCAGGCAACGAAACGTGCGAAACGAACGAAGGAGATACGGCGTATGCTGGCGTGCGGCGCTCAAACCCTCCCTGAGCGCCGTACGGAAGCAGTGACCGAGATTTTACCTCGCCATGTTGGGAAAAGGAGAGGAACGAAGAGTGGTGTCAGCGGTGAAGCCCGAAGCCGTCCTACCAAGGCGCCAAACGACTCCGACAGGCCGCGACGGGACCGGTGCCAGGCGCAGAGACGACAGTCACCCGAGTCAACCAGGAAGCGCCGCCGTCACAGAACAAGGCCTCCCACGCGGTAGGCCAATGACGAACCCCAAGGGCACCAGAAGCTGAAGGCGACCGGCCGACAGTGAGCACAGCTCACCAGCGTCGTTAGGAAGTCCTCTCGAAACAACGCACACACGAAAGCGTCCCAGCCAAAGGCCACAATCCGTCTCTCACAGTAGAAAGTCGAAGCCAGTGAACGAAAGCCAACGAACGAAGGAGTCCACAGCGTACACAACCTCACGCGACTAGCGAAGAAACTGACTGGTGGTTTGAGCACTGAGCACATGCGTGGTTGAACCGGAAGGGAGGCTACCGGGTTTCCGCCTAACCTATGGCGCCCCTCTCCTGCCATCATGGCCATTATCGTACACAACAATTTTTGGGCTAAAATTAGACTAGCTAAGAAACATTTCCTAGTTGTAATACCATCGGTAATGTGTTTTGAGAAAACAAACAACAATTGCATCAATACAGCATAGTCAATATCTTGCACTTAAGCTGAAAATAAATACTGTACAAAATATGATAACAACAAAGTGTACTCATAGTAACTCGAGACAATCTGAGTTTCATATTGTGGAGGTGAAACAGTTCCCTGAGCATATGGCCTCTGCATACTAGGATGTCAGTAGCCATTTTTGTCATGATGATTCCTGCAGGAATCATCGTGACAAAAACTACTACCAACACCTAAAGGGTTAAGTGTGCTTTTGCTCTGCTGTGACTGTAAATATCTGCACTCTGGGAGGACATACAGGTGATGCGGCAATACCATGGTCATCACTGTAACAAGTTTGGACAAAAATTTGTCACAGAACCTCCCGGTGCATGCAGCCTACAGTACATACTGTACCATCAGCAGTGCCAATGGCTTCATGTATAACCTATCTAACCCCATGGCCACATCTCCCAAACTTTGCAGGTGCCATTTAAAGACCCACTACTGCCGTAACTGTTCAAAGATACTCTTCTGTAACAGATGGTTATGAAATACTACACACAGGTCTAGTTACGGTTCATTTAGACAAAGGACAATCCAGTTTGGCACAAGTCTTTATATCCAATAACCTGACAATGACTCCACTCTGTTCCATAACTACACCGCTTTCAGTATGAGGAACAGCTAAAAATAGATCAACACGCTAATGGCTGTGCAGAACAAATAAGTGTGATTACGTGTGCGCTTTTGCTGCGTGTCCAAACTGCTGTTAAAGTTCATTAGGTGTGTAACAACGGACAAGGCATAATAAACAAAAATCGTGCTGAAATGTGTCTTCAGATTTACGGGTAATGGTACTTTAGCACCTATGTACCAGTTGCAGAGACAGACTGACAATGACAGTTCAAGGGTTGTGCCAGGTTACCCTGGCACCTGATGGCGCCAATAATCTGGCACTACTCTTCAATTGTCATGGTCAATTCATTTCCTGCTGTAGTATATCTGGGCAAAAAGCCAAAACATTGGGTTCACAAGAAAATGTGTGCCCCTTCTACACGCAAAATGCTTGTGTCTGCAACACAGCTTAAAAGTATTGTGTAGTATGCCTGAACATCATTGGAACAACACAAACAAGGCAAAGATCTCCATCCCATCAAAGAACCAACTTCATTTGCACACTTCTGGAATGTAAAGGACAATCAGTGGTTTCTTAAAAATGCAAACAAAATCATATTTGTCAAGCTGTTATTCAATTCAATTTTGTTTCTGCCAAACTGTTTTGCCTTTGATGTTATTAAAAATGTTTCTCTCTGTCCGGGTTATATCCTTCAAATGGTACATGGTTCGTACCTCCTTAACTGACACGAGCGTTACTGTTGACTGGACTAGCTGGTGAAGAGAATGGCATGCTGGTTACAGAGTCTGTGAAGCCTTCCTGGCTGACCGTGCCATACTGGGTCACTCCCACCATACGCTTGGCTGCAAACACACAAAGCAAGAAATAAGTGTCAAATTGACCCCTTCACTATCGAGCAAATGTGAGCCTGGGGCCAGTTGCATGAGCAAGCTTAGTCCGGCACCAGCCACTAAGCAAGGTGCGCTGCTACAGCGGCGCACCTTGCTTAGTGGCTGGTGCAGGACTAAGCTCGCTCATGCAACTGGCCCCTGATAATGCAGGAGACAGATTCCACAGGAGCATGACAAGTGACTCACATGGTATGCAAGGCAGAGGCACACATAGAGATACCAACTTAACCCACCTAACCCCAATGCCCTACAGCAGGAGACAGATCGACCATGATAATCCAATTGTAGTGCCAGATTAGCTTGACGCCTGATGGCGCCATGCTAATCTGGCACTACCCTTGAATTATCATGTTCGAGCCATCTCCTGCACATGGTATGTATTTGTTAGGTGATGCCTCCAGATTTGGGGAAATGACGTGGTCTTGGGGTTAAACGGGTTAGGGTGGTAAGATGCATCACGCCTGACAGGAGGTAGATGTGACTCGCTGTGATGTAACAAAAGTTTTCAACCTTCAAAACAACCATCTGCATAAAACCCTGCCAGAAACAAACTCGGACATTTTACTACAAATGTATATACCAATCTTGTTGGCCTATAAGAACAGAAACGACAGTTTAGTATCAAGGCTTTTGCACTGTCAAGCATCATTCTTGTAGACAGTTGGCTAGAATTCCCTACACCCAGACTGCCTTGCATACCAGCGTGCATCACTTGTCACACTGCTAAGATTCTCAGGTGCCCCCGCAGTTGTGGGGGCCCATTAAAATTGATGCCTTTTGTTGAGCCAATTCAATTCAAATATTAATACCAGTTTTTCTGTAATCTAGACCAAAAAAGGTGACTGCCAAGCTTATAAAATGCAGAGAATAACCCAATGAAGCACACTTAGAAAAGACAATTACAATAAAATGTATCAATATTTTGGATGAAAACTTTTTCAAAACGCACAAAATTGTGACAAATGAACAAGAATACACTTCACTACTTATCTTATCGATGCATGCAGACATGACAACTGAAGGATGTGATATCCTTCAGTTGTCACTTCTACATGCACTGATAAGATAAGCAAATAGCTTGGCGAAAGACACTGAATGAGTTCGTTAGCCAGCTTTGTACATTTTCAACTTTTAAAGTAAAAAATATTTCTTTGCAGAAATTTTTTTAAAAGTAAAAACCTTGACTTTCAGATAAAATCAGACAGTGGCGGTGAAAGCAGTAAATTTGTCACCATGCAGGCATTGACGCAATGCTCTAGATATGATGCACGTGTACAGAAGTGTATCATGTGTCTAGGTAAAGTGAACCTAACAAGACTGAAATTGTATAGTAAAATTCGTTTTTTTTTGTGCACCATTTGTCTCCAGTCTAGAAGTCAAAGTGAAACTCCTATCACGTAAACTAATAAAATTACATTATGACAATTAATGATGTTTTCTTTTAAACCAATGACATGTACACACTGTGCCCCCTTATAAAGCTTACACTAAGGCTTTTTCAATAGGAGACAACAACCCTTGACAGCGGGGACAGCTCTCACGCAGAAGGGACTTCGTGGGTTATGGGTCATCCCATCTTATTTAATTTAAGGACTAGACAGTGCAGCCTGTTCTTGGTCAAGTTTGGTGGGGCTCAGTGATAACGATACTATTGCGGCAGTTCAGAAATGATTCACTCACACACACAAAATCTGCTGAAGCAGGTCTAATTGCATGTGGAATTACTAAGCAGGAGTTCCTCGGCATGTGTGTATTTGTACATGAATATAATCTTGATGATACCCCATGTAAATACCTTTGAAGATCTTGGGTAGCCTGATCTTGGCATTGAATCGACTGCTGAGGTACAGCACCATTGTGAAGAAGCCTAACAGGCAACTCATAATGATCACGAACTTGGTGTCTGCAGATGGACGCTGACAGCCAAACTTTGCTGACCACATCAAACGTGTATAGTTCATCTAAAAAGGAAATAAGCAACATGTAATACAATCTTTAAAACTTGCAGAATAACTGTTTAACCCTTTTAGCTTCAAGCGCACATTTCTCAAACTTTAAATTTTGGAGGTGTTGCCTAATGACTACCAGTTACAGGAACTGAATTGACCATGATAGTTCAAGGGTAGTGCCAGATTAGCTTGGCACCTTCCGTTGCCAAGCTAATCTGGCACTACCCTTGAATTATCATGGTCATTCAATCTCCTGCTGTAGGGACTCGGGGCTAAATGGGTTAAACTGCATCATGATGAAACCACACCACCACCCACCCCAACCCCTTGAGAAAAAACAAACAAAAACAGCATCACAAAACCAATCGAAGCATACAACCCTAAAATCAAAATTCCCCAAATTAGTTGCTGTCGGAAGTCTGTATAGCTGTTAGTGTTAACTCTCGCTAAGTCACACTCGCTACGTGTCACCTTTTACTACCTGAATTGTAGGCAGTGGACAGAAATCACATAATATAATTGCAGTTTACATAGATTGAAGACCATATGGAAGGACGGAAACATCACACTCTGCTCCAAGATCAGACTGATGCGCTCATTAGTCATCTCAGTGTTCTTGTATGCCTGTGAGGCATGAACCCTCACAGCAGACCTTGAAAGGTGGATACAAGCCACTGAAATGAGATGTTTTCAAAGGCTGCTTGGCATTTCATACAGAGATTACATCAAGAACGAGGAAGTGGGAAGCAGAATCAGGCAAGCCATCGGACCCTATGAAGACCTATTAGCCATTACGAAAAAATTCAAACTGAAGTGGTATGGGCATGTCACGCGTTCAGCAGGGCTTGCCAAAACAATCCTGCAAGGAGGAGGAAGACAGAGGAAAAGATGGGAGGACAATATCTCAGAGTGGACAGGACTGAGGCTGGGTGATACACTAAGAATGGCAGAGAACAGAGAGGAATGGAAGGAGCTGGTTGCCAAGTCATCAGTGGTGCCCCAACGGTTGGCAAGACTACGGGATATAGATAGATAGTTTACATAATTCGTACAGTGCAATTTCTACCCACAATGCACTAATGCACTGTATCAGCTTTGTACTACCTTAACCCATTTAACCCCACGGGGGTATTCACAAATTTAGGAGATGATACGTAACGACTGTACCAGTTGCAGGGGATGGATTGATCATGATAATTCAAGGATAGAGCTTGGCACCTCGCTAACCTAGCATTACCCTTGAATTATGATCAATCCATCTCCTGCTGCAGGGCATTGGGGCTAAATGGGTTAATAATGTCCTGCACCATACAATTTTAGTGGTCATGGTCCAATTTCTACCCGGGACAAGTGACATACATTTTAACCTTTGTTACATTTTTTTTTTTTTAAATTAACAAAAGTACACAGGACTATACCTTACAACATGCTAAAGGCATCCATATAAGTTTGGTTGGTTGGCTGTACATTGCTTAACATCCCAACAGCAACAAGACTTTCTCAGGATGTGCCTGCACTGCTTGTGAAAAAAAAAAACTAAACAGAATATTGAATGTATGTCGCCAGCCGGTCTAAACGCTAAATAAACCTAAGACCATTTAGCAACACATATCCAATATCAAGAGCTACAGACAGCGCAGACAGTAGGGAGAGTTTAAAAAAAGAAAATACAGGTTATGGACCAAAGGTAGACAAGAAACACATGCCTCAATAGAGGGGAAAACCCACCCTGTGGGGCTGACCAGGGTGACCCTGGGAACTAAAAAGTAGCTAACCCCACTCAAGTCTCCCAGGGCAAACCCGGGTGGGGGCATTTAAGTTTGGGAAAAACTTTGTACAAATAACAAAGTTACAGGGGAAAATACAACAGACTTGGGATATTTCTACCCGTGACGTTTAGTGAGGTTTTAAGGGGACAGATCAACCACAACAGTTCAGGGGAGGTGACAATAGTGCAGAGCATCCCAGCAACACCCTTGAAGTATCATGGTCTCCTGTGGCAGTGTATCACTGCTAAATGAGTTCAACTTATAGATGTTTTCTTACCATGTCAACCAGATCCATGCAGACATGTCCATCTGCTCTTTTGCGCATGTCTTCAAACTGGCTGTTCAGGTCTTTGTAGATGTCCAAGCAGGCTGTACACTCACTTCCATTCTTGTAATCAATGCCATTCCAGTCCCACTGAAAACATTACGAAATGTTTAATGTTGATTATAACAAATCAAAGAAACAATTTTCAAAATGAAATACCACAGCTGAAGAATTCTGATAATCTTTACTTAAATGTTCAGTTTACCCCAATCATGACACAATGTCAGCTTATGAAACATTTTAAGTTTAATGAATATCTGTGACAGAAAATGTTGTTTCAAGTAATAGGAACAGCTGTGTAAAACAGCCGTATCCACCTCATATCATTCTTTTCCATGTCTCTCTCACAAAAAAAATCGTCCAATTCAATGCTTGCAGACATAATTTAAGGCCCAACGAATCCTATTTTATTGCCGCAATCCTAATTTGTTTTGATGAGGTGCAGGATAAGAATGCCGATAATGCCAAGGCAATAAAAAAAAAAAAAAAAAGGCAAAGCCCTTATGGCTCATGTGAATGACCAATCCACACGTCTGACAATAAGTAAAGGGATGGCTTCTGCACTAACGAAATCCACGTTTCCTCAAAATTTAATCAGTTTTCACACATCTGTGAAACCCCTTGACCTTTGCAATGAGTCCACTAAATTAGGATACATAGGAAGGTCTTATCATCAGCTACCTTTGTGCCAAATTTGATTGAAAAGTTTGCAAAAATGTTGGTAATAACTACAATTATTGGCATTTTATACACACTTGTCAACCTCTTGTGACCCTTGGACCTTTCCAAGCGGTCATCCAAATTAGTATGCATAGATAGGTCTTACCATCACGTATCTCTGTAGCAAGTTTGGTTTTGGAGTTGTGAATAGTATTTGAGAAAAAACATTTCTTGTCAAAATGTCTATTTTTTACCTATTTCCTGAGCTCTTGTGACCATGACCTTTCTAAGGGGCCATCCAAATTAGTATGCATAGATAGCTCTTACCATCAGGTACCTCTGTAGAAAGTTCAGGTTTGCAGTTGTGAATAGTATCTGAGAAAAAACCATTTCTTGTCCAAATATGGCTATTTTTTTTTCCTATTTCCTGAGCTCTTGTGACCTTGACCATTCCAAGGGGCCATCCAAATTAGTATGCATAGATAGGTCTTACCATAAGGTACCTCTGTAGAAAGTTTGGGTTTGGAGTTGTGAATAGTATCTGAGAAAAAAACATTTCTTGTCAAAATATGACTATTTTTTTCCTATTTCCTGAGCTCTTGTGACCTTGACCTTTCCGAGGGGCCATCCAAATTAGTATGCATAGATAGGTCTTACCATCAGGTACCTCTGTAGAAAGTTTGGGTTTGGAGTTGTGAATAGTATCTGAGAAAAAAAACATTTCTTGTCAAAATATGGCTATTTTTTTACACTATTTCCTGACCCTTGACCTTTCCGAGGGGTCATCCAAATTAGTATACATAGATAGGTCTTACCATTAGGTATCTTTGTACCAAGTTTGGATTTGAAGTTGTGACTAGTATTTGAGAAAAAACATCTTTTGTAAAAAATAGCGCTATTTTCGACCTATTTCCTGAGCTCACGTGACCCATGACCTTTCCAAGGGATCAACCAAATTAGTGTACGTATAAAGGTCTTACCATCAGGTATCTGTGTACCAAGTTTGGGTTTGAAGTTGTAAATAGTATTTGAGAAAAAATAAATTATGTTCAAAAATAGCTATTTTTGATATATTTCCTGTGACCTTGACCTTTGTGAGAGGTCACTGAAATTGGTATGTTTAGAAAGGTCTTGCCACAAAGTATCCTTGGGCCAAATGTGAAGACTGTAGCTTGAATAGTCTCTGAGAAAATGTCAACATTAAAGTTTAGCATGGACGACGGTGGACGGACGACCACTGGCCCAGAACATACTCACCTTTGCTTCACACGTGAGCCAAAAACTAGCAGATAAATGCAAGGGGCATCACTGATGACCAGGTAGGAGACAATGCAAAGGACATCAATCATGTCAAGTTCAATTGTTATGTTACTTTACCCTTGAAGCCTTCATTTGTGCTGCCAACAAGTGTAAAACAAAGCCTACTTCCACTCCCCCCCCCCCCCCCCCCCTTTTTTTAAAAATAGTTTTCTTTAAAATTGTGATATCAAAACATTTTTGTTTTTGGTCTAAACCTGAATAGTCACTACCTCTCAATCGCTACAAAAATGCCTATCATACTATATTTTTTTTACTAGTTTAACCCCAAGGGCGCATTTCCTAAATTTTGGAGTTGTTACCTAACGACTATGTACCAGAGGCAGAAGACCATGATAATTCAAAGATAGTGGCAGATCAGACGCCAAGTTAATCTGGCACTAACCTTGAATTATCATGGTCAATCCATATCCTGCTGTGGTGAGGATAAATGGTTAACTCCCTTGTGCATGCACCCCCCCCCCCCCCCCCCCCCCCCCATATACAGTACTCGTGGTTGCAAGCACAAACGGTTTAAGTTAATATATTTATAATGCAAAGTGACCTTACCATTCACAAGACCATTCAAAACACTGAAAACTCTCACCTCTGCGGAATGATTGACACAAACAGACATGTTCTTGTGCTTGTCCTGGAACTCTATTGTGTCTTCAGTGAAACTGAATGCGACTTCAGCAGTTGTTGAATTTTCTTGAACGCTGGTGAAACACACTGCAAAGTATTGGGGCATTAATCCATTACATCTTGAGGCTGATTTATAAAGCACCTGCTATTTGTCCTATGATGGCTACATAACAGGTAAGAAGATTGATAAACCATGTTAGTTCAAGAGTGGTGTCAGAATAGCTCGGCGCCTCATCCGCCAAGCTATTCTGGCACCACCCTTGAACTATCATAGTCAAATTAATCTCAAGCAGGAGTGCATCAGGATGAAAAGGGTTAAGTAGTATTAATTGCAAGGATTATTTTCTTACACCCGACAATATAGTTACTATGAGTCAACGAGTATGAACTGAAGGCAAGACTCGTTTTCATGCTTCAGCATACTACACTCGAGTCTGAAGAGAAACTAGGAAAATGTCAAAATGATCATGATTGCTGATCTCAGCCACAGTTCTCTGTTGTAACTCTTTGCCTACGGCTGGCAGCTCCAGTCGATGCTAGATAACATCCAGTAGAACACTATGGGTGGCTAAATCTGCCCAGCCAAGGATGGCTTGCAGAGCTTGGCTATTTTGAGTGCCAAATGTGTCATTACAAGCCGTTATTTGGCATGCGCACCAAATCCAGAAATGAACTCTTAACTCATTCACGGCAAGCCACATCTGGATGCACAGCTTATGCCATGCATCCGGATGCAGCTGGCTAGGAATGAGTTAACCCATTTAGCCCAAAGACCGCATTATCCAAATTTTGGAGGTGTCACTGAAAGACTGTACGAGTTGCAAATGGATTGACCATGATAATAGACCGATCCACTTTTAACCTGATAGGTGAGCCAATCAGAACGCAGTAAAATCATGTGCTTATGAATGCCACGCTGAACTCCAGCACAACAAACCAAATTTGATGGCTAGTCGCGTCTGTATTTTCTGTTCTTTTAGCCGTTTTTGGCGGTACTGGAGATACCTGGAAAGCACTTTTGCTATGGGAAATGTAAGTCATATTCCTGATACCCTGATCCATATCCAGATGTGCAGTTTTCCTATTCCCGAAGCTTTTTGCTCATGACTGCAGACCACTCCTTTGTATCTGCAATCGTGAGTGAAAGGGTTCAGGAACAGAAAAACTATCAGCTGAACCCCGAGAGATTTACAAGTCATCACAAGTATGCTCGAAAGTTAAATCGGTTTCTGCTTTTCCGTGTTCAACCATATTCTTCACAGACTGACTTGATCACTTGTATTTACATTTGGTCTGCTAAATTGGATTTTAGATCTGTCAGTTATGTGTGAAGCATTTGTGCATGTACGCTTACCCGTATTGCTGGATTGTGAGATGCCTCAGTACTAGCAGCAGTTCTCAGGTGAAAAAAGAGATGTTTGCAGACAAACTGAAATGTTAAGATTTTTTCTGCTAGTGTTTGGTGTGCACACAGAAAAGTGCCTGCACGAAAATTTTGTTTAGGTATGCCCACATGTAGGTAGGATCACCCATAATTTCAGACTGAAAGCACATACAAAGTGATATTACCTTTGGAAGAGTACATAAAAATGTCATGTAAAATGTCAAAGCTCTATATTTTATTGTTTAAGAAAAATTACAAATTGGCAAAAATGAGATGATTTGTGCATTTCATAAAATGCTACGTTTAGGGTGGTATAACTATGTAATCTCTAGACTGACAATATCCCCACGTATTGTACTGATTAAACCCAATGCCTAATTTGTAGTGACTATTTTAAAGCTCATATAATGATATACTTAAAAGATATTCCATCTTAAAATGGTAAAAATAAATCAACGTCAAATAGCGCGCTTTACTATACTAGCAGTGTACATTCTCGCTGTTTCTGTGAAGCACTGGTTGCAAACTTGCCGGGCCCCGACTAAAGGGGCAGAGCCTAAATCTTTCTGCCATAGGAATGGGTCGGTCTATTCAAGGGCAGTGCCAAATGAGCTTGGCGCCTAAAGGCGCCAAGTACATCTGGCACTATCCTATCATGGTCAGTCCATCTCCTGCTGTAGGGTGTTGGGGCTAAATTTAGGTTAAGAGAATTTACTAAATGGAATAGTACATAATAAAGAAAAGTTACTTAGTAGACAAAGAGTTAAATTTAAAGATCTTACCATTTATGGTTACTGTCTAATCAGTAGAGATGGAGGGCATGTTTCTTCAAAAATTACTCAATAATGATGTATTCACTACTACCAATAGTAGTAAGATTAAACATACTGCAATAGTCAATATTATAATTTGGATTTCCTTTTCCTCAGAAATTGTAAGTTTTAACTAACATAACTAACACTAGTAACAGTTCTTCAGTAATGAGGTCTAACTTACTTCCGCAATCAGCTCCAGTCCAAAGGTCAGAAAACATGTTGTAGATACTGCTCATCACCTGCATTCGATCTGCCAGCAGCAGGAGTGCGCTGCACTCATTGTCGCGCTAAAAAGTACAGAATTATGCGAGTTATTAGACCCACAAATGCATAATGCGTTACAACACATCACGCTTAACCGGCAGCTTTTTACATTAAAATTAATATGGCTCTACCTTGGATAAGGCTAAACAAGATGAGGATTTCATCCCAAAGCCTACCGTATTGTTTGGGGCTCAGAGTCAAATGTGTTTATCTTTTAGGAACATTGAGAGTTGTTCATATTTTTAGGCTTATAATGCTGATCTAGTTCCCTCCTCTATGTCACGGGTGTTAGCAGCTCTGTACGATCATTGTCTCATTGGTCACCTCCTAACACAGCTCCAACATGGGAATGAACTTTTCACTGGTAACCAAATTAGCTCCTTTCGTGCATGGCGTCACCTGACGACAGTAAATGTCAACACTTTAATAATAATAATATTAATAATGATGATTTCTATGGCGCCTAACCTTATGTAGAGCTCTAGGAGCCTTACAAATTTCAAAAATACAATTACAGAAAACTGTACACAATATTACACATGCACACACACACACACACACACACACACACACACACACACATTCCAGGCACCACAGCAAAACTACAACAGAATCCTCAGCTGTTGATGATTAATCAGTGGGTTAATGGAGCTGGAAAAGGTGTGTTTTTAGCGCAGATTTAAAAACGTCTTTTGAAGCACTGTGACGGACATGGGATGGGAGTTCATTCCAGTACAGCGGCCCAAGATATGAAAAAGACCGCTGGCCAAAAGACTTGGTACGGACAAAAGGTACACGCAAAATGCGGCTGTCAGCAGAGGATCTGAATTGTCTTGAGGGAGTGTACAGCTGCAGGAGAGAGGACAGGTACGGGGGGCTTGATGTGGAAATGCAGCTGAAGCAGACAGAAGAAAGTTTATACTGAATTCTTGCAGCCACAGGGAGCCAGTGGAGGGATTTAAGTACAGATGTAATATGATCAGTTTTGCGCTTTTTGGTGACGAGCCTCGCAGCAGAATTCTGAACTTTTTGAAGCCTGTCAATCTGATATTTGGGACAACCTGCATACAGTGAATTACAGTAGTCCAGCTTGGAAAGAACAAATGCACAGATGAGAGTTTTTGTGGCTTCGATGGTCAAATAGTGTCTGATAGAAGAAATGCGACGGAGCTCCATGTAGGCTGTGCGACAGGTGTTGACAATCTGTTGGTTCATGGACAGTGTTTCGTCCAGGGTTACTCCAAGATTCTTGGCGGTGTGTGAGAAATTGATGATGCTGGTTCCTATGGCCATGGACGTGGGGATGGAAAGTGAACTGGTCAATCTGGGGGGTTTGATTATAAGAGACTCCGTTTTATCATCATTAAGTTGAACTTTGTTTAATGACATCCACTCTTTGACATCACAGATACAGTTCTGCAGGCTTAGGATGGCACTAGGGACTTGGTCGGGAGTAGCGCGTTCGTACAGCTGGGAGTCATCAGCAAAGCCATGGTGGGAAACCGAGAATCTCTCAATTACAATGGAAAGAGGCTGGATGTAGAGAATGAAGAGAATGGGGCCTAGGACCGAGTCCTGGGGGACCCCAAAGCGCAGTAGAGAAGGACTCGACTGGTAGCTGTTAATGACAACAGTCTGGTGACGATCAGTCAGGTAAGATCTGAACCAGGACAGGACACTACCCGTGATGCCAAATGTGGAATGAAGTCGATGCAGTAGGATCTCATGGTCTATTGTATCGAAGGCGGCTGTCAGATCGAGCAAGGCTAGAACAGAGAAATGTCCATCATCAATTCTCCTAAGCATGTCATTCACAATCTTGAGGAGAGCAGTCTCAGTGGAGTGCCCGGGCTGATACGCTGACTGGCAAACAGGAAGAAGACTGTGATCATTCACATGGTCAAGGAGCCGGGAGAATGAGCAATGAGCTTGGATAGGAAGGGCAGATTTGAGACAGGCCTGAAGTTTTTCAGATTTTCAGGGTTAAGACTGGGCTTCTTAAGCAGGGGTTTGGCGATGTCTGGTTTGTAAACAGCAGGGAAAATACCAGAGGACAAAGAGTCATTGACCAGGGAAGTGATGGTAGGGAGGACTAGATGTCAATACAATCAAAGAGAAGTTGGGTAGGGATGGGATCCAGGTCACACGTCTTAGCAGCGCACTTTGTCATGATCTTACGAACATCAAATAATAATAATAATTACGGTATTTATAATGCGCTTAACTTATAATAATTATAACTCTAAGCACGCACTCACAACTCGCGCACGCATGCGCACGCTTTAGACAACGACTCACATACCACAAATAGTGAAATACATTACGACAGTCTGCTTGGGGTGGGGAGTGTGGTGGTATGGTGCTAGAACTGTTGAAAGAGGTGAGTTTTGAGGGCAGAGTGGAAGGAGGAGAGAGAGTGGGAGAGTATTCCAGGTGGATGGACCGTATACTGCGAAGGAGCGGGGGCCGAAAGTGCTGAGTTTGGTGCGGGGGATGTGGAGGCGGAGAGGGTCGGAGGCGGAGTGGAGGGAGCGGGGAGGAGTGTAGGGGTGAAGTAAGTTTGAGAGATAGGCAGGAGCGCAGTTGTTCAGGGATTTGTAGCAGAGAGACAGAATCTTGTATTGGATGCGTTGGGGGATGGAAAGCCAGTGAAGGAGTTTGAGCAGGGGAGTGATAGGGTCCGATTTTTTCTTTCTGAGGACGAGGCAGGCAGCATTGTTCTGGACGCGCTGGAGAGTGAAAGTGGTGGAGTGAGGGAGGCCGGAAAGGAGAGAGTTGCAGTAGTCGGTGCGAGATAGGATGAGAGAGACAGCAAGTTTGGTGGCAGCTTCGGTAGTGAGGTATTTTCTGATCTGACTGATGCGGTGGAGGTGGAAGTAGCATGCCTGGGCCATGGCGGAGATGAAGCTGGTCATGGAAAGAGAGGAATCGAGGATAATGCCGAGGTTTTTGGCCGAGTCAGAGAGGGAGATGGGGGTGCTGTCGAGTTGAAGGTGGAGGGAGAGAGGGAGCTGGGAAAGTTTCTGGCGAGTGCCTACCAGCATGGCTTCCGTTTTGTCATCATTCAGTTTAAGCTTGTTTGCTGTCATCCAGTTTTTCACGTCTTCGTAGCAGTCAGCCGTGCAAGTCAGTAGTGACAGAGTGTTGTCGAGTTTGTCTTTGTCTAGTAGTTGTGAGTCGTCAGCGTAGAGGTGGTGGTGTATGTGGTGAGACTGGATGATGTTGGACAAAGGAGAGGTGTAGAGTGTAAAAAGGACCGGGCCCAGGACGGACCCCTGTGGAACTCCGCAGAAAAGCGTGACTGGCTTGGAGGAGACGCCGTCGATGGTGATGGACTGCTGTCTGTCGGAGAAGTAGGAGAGAAACCAGGAGTGAGCAGAGTCAGTGATGCCAAAGGAGTGGTGAAGGCGGTGGAGGAGGATAGAGTGGTCTATAGTGTCTTCGGACAAACTCTTGAAGGTATGGAAGAATTGTCCAGCAAAGGGCACATCATGACTGTAAGGTGAAACTGATGACTGGGAGTCCAGTTTGTCTCGAATAGACTCTACTTTCTGAGTGAAAAACTCACAGAACTTCTCAGGTAACTCAATTAGAGGAACAGATTTTGGCAGAGGAGACACAGTCTTTTTTGCAAGAAGTTTGCATGTGAAGTTGAACAGCTGTTCGCTTGATGTGCATTCCAAAATGTTCATACTGATTAAAGCCGGTTTTGCATTCAGCACTAGTTTATTGACTAACTTTTTTGCTGCCTTGAAGATCTGCTTGTGGACCGTCAGACCTGACTTCAACCAAAGTCTTTCCGCTTGTCGGCGTTCCTTTTTGGCGGCACGAAGCTGCTCACTGGCATCATTAAACCATGTGGACAGTTTATGGGATGAGGATCTGCGTTTTGACAGTGGAGCATGACTGTCTAGGACCAACTTCAGACATGCATCGAACTGGTCAACAGTGGGATGGGACAGGTCAGACAGGAGACCCTGCAGGTCCGCCTTAAAGGCCACTTTGTCCATGGTTCTGATATTGCGGGACTCCACGAACGTTGTCTGCAGGTGGGGGACAGAGACATTCAGATGAGTGATCACACAGTAGTGGTCCGACTCAATGGCATGTGACACATGGGTGGACTGCAGGAGGCCATCATCTTCTCAAAAAAGCACCCAGTCCAGAATGTGACCATGATGGTGAGTGGGGACTGTAACTGATTGAGACAGACTGAACATGTCAAGAATATCAACTGCTTTCTTTGCGCTTGGACTGGAAGTCAAACTGGAGATTGAAGTCTCCAAGTAAGATCAGTTCTCCTTTCAAGGAGTTAGCATGCATGTTCCAAAAATTCAGTGAACTGTTCAAAGAATGGTTCTGTAACTTTATTCTTTCGGCTTGGTGGTGGGCGGTAAATCGTGAAGACATGAATGGTTTTAGAAGGAAAGGCAAGGGTAGTGTGGACCAACTCAAAACTGGAGTGGGCAAATTGGAAAGAAGACACAGTGGCTGTGAATGGGAGAAGCGAGTCCTTGAGAGTGAGAATAATAGCTATGCCTCAAACCTCTGGAGTCACGAGGGAAGGACTTTGCTGCATACCCGGGCGGGGCAAGGTCCATGCATTTCGCTTCATCACCATTGGGTTTCAGCCATGTCTCCGTAATTAATGAAAAATATGTCAATCTCGTAATCAGCTATGAAACTGTTAATTTCTGCTCTTTTCTCAGGCGTGGAGACAGAGTGGGCATTGAAAATAGCAGCACAGAGTTCACTTCTCTTTTGGGGAGAATAATCCGGGCATGTAGAAATGTCAGTGGAAACACGGATGAGGTTACTTATGTCAAAAGATATGTGGGCCCGTGGACTTTGTCGCCTAGCAGACAATGGTACAACAGGGATATTTCCAATCTTGTCAGTTTCAATATCTGTGCTGGGAGGCCGTATGCCACTTGAAGACATTGTGAGCCATTCTGTGACTGATGAAAGATAGATGGGGTGACTGATTTGAATTTGGGGAGGAAAACATGCTTTTTTCATGAAAGGCTAAGAAAATGGCTTGAGACGATTGAAAAGAATACGTTCTGGGAATCTCAGAAGTTAGGAACTAAGTGCATTTTGTGTGGGAGAATCTAAATAACACGACTCAACTTCACGCTGGATATGACCAACCTTTTCTCTATTTACTACTACAGTACAGGAGTTAGCATGCATGTTCCAAAAATTCAGTGAACTGTTCAAAGAATGGTTCTGTAACTTTATTCTTTCGGCTTGGTGGTGGGCGGTAAATCGTGAAGACATGAATGGTTTTAGAAGGAAAGGCAAGGGTAGTGTGGACCAACTCAAAACTGGAGTGGGCAAATTGGAAAGAAGACACAGTGGCTGTGAATGGGAGAAGCGAGTCCTTGAGAGTGAGAATAATAGCTATGCCTCAAACCTCTGGAGTCACGAGGGAAGGACTTTGCTGCATACCCGGGCGGGGCAAGGTCCATGCATTTCGCTTCATCACCATTGGGTTTCAGCCATGTCTCCGTAATTAATGAAAAATATGTCAATCTCGTAATCAGCTATGAAACTGTTAATTTCTGCTCTTTTCTCAGGCGTGGAGACAGAGTGGGCATTGAAAATAGCAGCACAGAGTTCACTTCTCTTTTGGGGAGAATAATCCGGGCATGTAGAAATGTCAGTGGAAACACGGATGAGGTTACTTATGTCAAAAGATATGTGGGCCCGTGGACTTTGTCGCCTAGCAGACAATGGTACAACAGGGATATTTCCAATCTTGTCAGTTTCAATATCTGTGCTGGGAGGCCGTATGCCACTTGAAGACATTGTGAGCCATTCTGTGACTGATGAAAGATAGATGGGGTGACTGATTTGAATTTGGGGAGGAAAACATGCTTTTTTCATGAAAGGCTAAGAAAATGGCTTGAGACGATTGAAAAGAATACGTTCTGGGAATCTCAGAAGTTAGGAACTAAGTGCATTTTGTGTGGGAGAATCTAAATAACACGACTCAACTTCACGCTGGATATGACCAACCTTTTCTCTATTTACTACTACAGTACTAGTACTAATACTAGTAATACTACTTACTAGTAGTAGTACTACTAAGTTTTTTTTTTTCTTGGCTTGACTTCGCGAACGAAGATTCTATAGGGCTTGCCCACGTCGTCTGCAGGCATTTTCGTGGCTGCGGAGGCCAATCCGGGACAGGCAGGTACGACCGCAGTGGCTGCAGGGGAAGGTCTGTTCAGGGTTCTGAGTTACGACAGCTCTGTTTTTTCTTCTGAGCCGCTTGTCCTTAAGGTTAGCTCTGCGAGAGTCCTCAAAGGAGACAGCTGCCTTGTGAATGGTGGAGCGCCAGGTGTCACGGTCCGCAGCAAGCGAAGACCACTGGCGGTGGTCGATTTGGCAGGCACTAAGTGACTTCTTGAGACTGTCTTTGTATCTCTTCTTTGGTGCCCCTCTGTCTCGGTGTCCAGTGGCGAGCTCGCCGAACAGAGTGATCTTGGGTAGGCGATGATCCTCCATCCTGGAGACGTGCCCCGCCCAGCGAAGCTGTGTCCGCAGCAGCAAAGCCTCGATGCTCACAGTTTCCGCCTGTTCAAGGACCTCGACGTTGGTGACATAGTCACTCCAGTGAATGCTGAGGATGGTACGCAGGCAGCGCTGGTGAAAACGTTCGAGGAGTCGTAGTTGGCTGCGGTAGAGGGCCCAGGACTCGGAACCGTACAGCAGGGTGGTGAGGACGACAGCTCTGTACACGCTGATCTTGGTGCCTTTTTTCAGCTGTTGATTGTGCCACACCCGCTTGAATAGTCGCCCGAAAGCACTGTTCGCTTTTGCCAGCCTGTTGTCCAGCTCCTTGTCCAGCTTGGCGTCTGACGTGATGATGCAGCCAAGGTAGGTAAACTGGTGTACAGACTTCAGTTCGGACTCACCGATGGTGATGTGGGGAGGGCGATGCTCTTCCTTGGGTGCCGGCTGATGAAGGACCTCTGTCTTTTTCAGACTGACCTCAAGTCCAAAGAGCTGGGCGGCATCTGCGAAGCAGGACGTAATGCGCTGCAAGGCTCTCTCTGTGTGTGCAACGAGGGCAGCGTCATCAGCAAAGAGCAGCTCACGAATCAGTTGGTCTAGGGTTTTCGTGTGGGCCTGCAGTCGTCTGAGGTTGAACAGGCTGCCATCGAGACGATACCTGATGTACACTGCGTCGTCGTCGTCGAGGTCCACTGTGGCCTGCTTCAACATCATGCTGAAGAAGATGGTGAAGAGGGTCGGTGCCAGCACGCAGCCTTGCTTCACGCCGTTGCGAATGGGGAATGGTTCTGAGAGGTCACTGTTTAGTCTGACCTGGCCTTGCTGGTCCTCGTGGAGCTGGACGATCATGTTGAGGAACTTTGGGGGACAGCCTAGTCGCTCCAGGATCTGCCACATACCTTGCCTGCTCACAGTGTCAAACGCTTTTGTTAGGTCGACAAACGTTACGTACAGCCCTTTGTTCTGCTCGCGGCACTTCTCCTGAAGCTGTCTCAGCACAAAGACCATGTCGGTGGTACTCCTGTTGGCTCTGAAGCCACACTGGCCCTCTGGGAGGTGGTCTTCAGCGATGGCAGGTACCAGCCGATTCAGGAGCAACCTTGCGAGAATTTTCCCGGCAATGGACAGCAGGGTAATTCCACGATAATTAGAGCAGGCAGACTTCTCTCCTTTGTTCTTGTACAGGGTGATGATGACTGCATCACGGAGATCCTTTGGTAGTGTTCCTTTTTCCCAGCAGCAGAGAAAGAGGTCGTGGAGCTTGTTGTGCAGTGCTGGGCCTCCATGTTTCCAGATCTCTGGCGGGATTCCGTCAATGCCTGCTGCTTTGCCACTCTTGAGCTGGTGGATGGCTGTGAGGGTCTCTTCGGCGGTGGGCGGTTCGTCCAATTCAACCTTTAGTGGAAGGTGTGGGATTTGAAGGATGATTGTTTCTTGAACAGTGCGCTCAGCGCCGAAGAGGTCCTGAAAGTATTCCGACCAGCGGTTCAAGATGGAGGTATTATCTGTGAGGAGTGCCTGTCCATCAGCGCTTCGCAGGGGACTTTGTACCAGGTGCCTAGGGCCATACACTGCTTTCAGTGCTTCGTAGAAGCCCCTGTAATCACCGTTGTCAGCGCAGAGCTGGGTCCTCTGTGCGAGTCTGGACCACCACTCGTTCTGGAGCTCTCTAAGCTTGAGCTGGAGACTGCTGCAGATGAGGCGGAAGGCAGACTTCTTCACAGGGCAGGAAGGCTGGGCTAGGTGGGCCTGGTGGGCGGCTCTTTTTTTTGCTAGAAGTTCCTGGATCTCTACGTCGTTTTCGTCAAACCAGTCTTTGTTCCTCTTTCTAGCAAAGCCCAAGACTTCCACAGAAGATTTTACAATAGCAGTTTTCAGTTGTTCCCAGAGTGTTTCAGGGGAGGAGTCTGCTGGATCAACTGTGTCTTTGAGCATGCGCTGTAAATCGGCCTGAAGGGCAGCTTTCTTGTCGTCACGCTGAAGGCTGGCAACATCAAGCTTTTTCTTGGGGGGGCCCCCTTTCTTGGGTTTCAGCTTGAGGCGGAGCCTGAGTTTGCAGCGAACAAGGCGGTGGTCAGTGTGGCACTCTGCGCTGGGCATCACTCTGGTGAGAAGGACGTCACTGCGGTCCCTCTGACGCACTAGGACATAGTCGATAAGGTGCCAGTGCTTGGAGCGAGGATGCATCCAGGTGGTCTTTCGACTGTCCTTTTGCTGGAAAGTAGTGTTGGTGATGACAAGTTGCTGTTCTGCACAGAGCTCCAACAGTAAGCGACCATTGTCATTGCAGTTCCCAACGCCATGCTTGCCGAGGACTCCTTTCCAGGCTTCAGAGTCTTGGCCCACTCTGGCGTTGAAGTCGCCAAGGATGATGACTTTGTCGTCTGCAGGGGTGCTCTGCAGGAGGCTGCGCAGGTCAGAGTAGAACTTGTCTTTTTCTGCAGGCTCTGCCAGGAGGGTTGGGGAGTACACACTGAGAAGGGTGACGTATTGCTGGTGTCTCAGTGGGAGGCGCATGGACATGATGCGGTCGGAGTGACCCGGAGTGGCTTGAGACGATTGAAAAGAATACGTTCTGGGAATCTCAGAAGTTAGGAACTAAGTGCATTTTGTGTGGGAGAATCTAAATAACACGACTCAACTTCACGCTGGATATGACCAACCTTTTCTCTATTTACTACTACAGTACTAGTACTAATACTAGTAATACTACTTACTAGTAGTAGTACTACTAAGTACCATGACATGTATGTTAAGAGTTGACCAATGATGCAACAATCATCCCGTGCCTGTGGTTATGTGGGTCACTTGAAAAAAATAAAAATGGTTACACAAAGCAAACTATTTTTAAGATTAGCATTTATTTATGAATAACGTTGCCACTGAAAACGTGAAATTCATTTTAATATTTGGACAGATGTTTCAAGTATATAAACACAAAACACTATTCTGGTTTCAATGATGGACACTTTACACAGCTAAAAGCAAATGCAGCAACAGTTCCTGATATTGTGGTAATATCACTTGCATCCCATGGACGTTAAACTAACATTATCGTGATTACGAATCCAACCACAAACCAAGAGTGATGAAGTTCTGTATTTACCGTCAAGTCGCTGTAGAGGTTTGTCGCCCGCGTGTAGTGCTCCACACATTTTTCACACATTCTAAAAGGCCTGGCATTACTTAGCAGGCACTTTGTAAATCTCGAGGACTGCTCCGCAAAACCGACGAGCACAGCTTTACAGGCAGTTGTGATGTTGGAGGGTGGAATACCGTCCTCGTCGAGGAAACCGGGTTGCAAAAGGATGTCCACTAAACTCGTGTTGTTGAACTGTTTCTCCCTAAAGTTTTTGATCGGCTCCAGCGCATCGGAGGGCATATATTTCCGTGCATGAGCGATTGCTAGTACCAGCAAACTGACCAAAAGAGAAACAAACCAAAACATAGACATTTTCCTATTCGAAACCTCATCAGTGTCTTTTTCGTCACGTGCCCGGAAGTTTACAATCAATTAATCGATTTACTACAACATGACTAACAACAGACGCCGAATTACCCCAAAATTACTTGTTTCCTACGTCATTTCCTATGCAGAGTTACTGATCCTGATTCTGAAAATTACTCCCTAAACCTAAAATTAAAATCAGCATGTCCAGACAAACTGCAAGAGCAGGGGATCCTCGAAAAGTGGTGAGTGAAATGCACGTACAAATAAAACTCTTCATTTTAATTATTAAACCAATCCACACACATTCTGTGTCGATTTTTGTCGGAAGATTGCTCTCTCTCTACTCACTACTGTATTATCACTATGTGGGGGCATCCTGTCTCGGAAGACAATGGAGTATATGCGCTTGCTGGGTCAGTCACTGGAGTGACCTCTCCAGGGCGCAAGCCTGGGCGAAGTGTATGGAGATCCTGGGGTGCCCAGTCGTCAAGATCCAATCAATCAATAGCTTGAACAGGGATCGGGACTTCCAGCTTTCGCTGATTTCGTCCAGGGGGGGTGGGCCAGGGGTTGTGGAGGGGGGGGGGGGGAGGTTGTCTTTCTGACTGTCTGCCGCTCCGTCGCTCAGCTGGCTGATGTTGTTGCCGGGGCCGGGTGGTTGGTGGTGCAGGATGCAGGTGATAGGCCGGAGGCCCGTCACCTATCGCCAGGCTGGTGGGTGGTGGTGTGCCAGCCACTCCCAAAGATGTTGTAGGAGTGGTGGCGGTGGTGGTGGGGGTGGCCGGGGGAACCGTGGCCGGTTGAAGATGGGTCTGGGGTGGTAGGGTGGTGGTGGTGGTGGCCAGTCAATTTTGGGTCGAGGCGTGGCGCGCTGTCGTGGCCGGGGTGGATGATGATACTGCGGTGGTAGCCGCATGTGGGGCGGCGGCGTGGGAAGCAGAGGTGGGCGCTGGTGCCGGTGGTGCTTTGGTGGTCGGTAGCGCTTGTTGATTGACCGTGGGCCAGTAGTTGGTCCGGTGGGTGGTAGTTGTTGGAATGCCGGTTCTGTGGCCGCGTCTTTGGTCGCGGCTGATTCCGTTGCAGTGACGGCGTCCTGTGTTGTGGGTTGTTGGTGTGTCGTGCCGATTTTTTTGTTGGCCGTCTTGGGGGCGTCTATTGTAGTCTGGCTGGCTGCGTCGATCACCGGTGGTGGCTGGAGGTCGCGAATTGCTCCGCTGTGCACCAGCCACCGGGTGGCGACCAACGCACGCTGGTATGTGTCACCCTCCAACGCCGAGATGACTGGTATGGCGTCTTGTAAGAGGAGCACCAAGTCATCGAAGGTCATCTCGCGGACCCTCATACCCTCCTCCTCTGCCGATGCCGGGCGCTCCCGAAAAAGTACCTCGGGAATTTCGACCGGCCGTATGGCTGGTGGAGAGTCGGGCCCTGACGCCGACCCCGACGAGTTGTGGGACTCCCCCTCCAACGGGGGTGTCGGTGATCTTTCCTCCACCGTTGGTGTGGGTGGAGGCGGCGACTTGGCTCGTTGTTTTTGTTGAGTCGTCTGCCTGGTGGTCCGGGGAGTCTGTGGTGTGGCGGCCTTAAGGGCCGCACGGGCCTCACGGGCCGCGCTGGCCCGTAGGAGGCTTCTGAAGTACGCCTTCTTCTCGTAGTAATTCATATGCGATGTGTCCCGTCTTGGTGTTTCAGCCATGGTGCGCTGTGCGGTGTGCCGTTCACGGCGCTCTGTGGCTGTACTTGCTTGTATCAGAGAGGCGCGTGACCTCTCTCCTCTGCTGCTGGATGTATGATGATGTCAAGATCCCCCTCTCGGCCTCGCTGATGTATCCAAAGGAATGCAAAGCAGTACGTTTGGCACCAGTTTGGCTGCAGGAGCTGCCAGAACAGTGCGTGAATACAGGCAGCTGTCTGCCTTCGGGGCTCCTCTCCTGATTTGAAGGGTTTACTCCCCCACATTTGGCCGTTGGATCCAACCTGATCTCCTCCGTCCTCTAGCCGTTGGCTGTCAGAAACAGCTCATCCGCCTAGTGGTGCAATGTGAACACCACCCCCTCACGTGGTTTAGCCCACCAGCTGAGGTGGTTTGCCAGGGTGTGGCGCTTGGAGCCAGCACGTGAGAGATTAAGGAGATGGATGAGGACCAGTGATGCCCGTCCGTCCTATGTAGGACGCAGCTGCCGAACAGCAAAGGCGCTACCTCTATCCAGAGCCCCCTACACCCCTATGTACACATAAAATTTAGTACATTTTTGCAACGGAGACTAAACATTTGTCTTTTTTTCTTCTTTTTTTCTCTCTAAGAAAAAAGTAGCCTGGCTATGACCGGACAGTTAGCGTGCTACGCCCATGCATGATACATCTTTTGACAGTGGTGTTGTTTGCTGTATTGCTTAATTCTCATGTTTTTCCAGCCATGACAATGTTTGAAGATGTGGCCTAGTTAACCCTTTTGATGCCGATACACTACTGCTTGAAATTAATTTGACTTTGATAGTTCAAGGGTCGTGCCAGAATAGCTTGACGCCTGATGCGCCAAGCTATTCTGGCACAGCCCTTGAACTAAAATGGTTGCTCTATCTGTAGCTGTCATAGCAAACATCAAAAAAAAAAAAAATCAGCCTCAGGATGTAATGCTTAAAGCATATACTGCTATTCTCACTGGTTACCTCGTTCTTTAAGTCCACTATATGTTACTGTGTGTTTCTTGCAGAATGGTGAACTGTTCACACTGACATATGGAGCCCTTGTTGCACAGCTGATGAAGGATTATGAAAATGATGAAGAAGTTAACAAGCAGTTAGAGAAAATGTGAGTAATCACTCGGTTAACTCTGCATTCATCATGGTGGGGGTACACGGTTAGTGAAATGGAACGTTTCTTTGCTCAGATAGATCTTGAAGTTAACCCATTTAGCCCCTACGCACTACAGCAGGAGATGGATTGACCATGATAATTCAAGGGTAGTGCCAGATTAGCTTGGTGCCATCACAATTATAATGGTCGATCCATCTCCTGCAACTGGTTCATAGTCATTGGCTGACAGCTCCAAAATTTTGAAATACAGCTGTTGGGTTAAATGGGTTAATCTGCATGCTTTCATTTCTCGACCCTTTGTTTGCTGACATGCTAAGGATGAGGTTCCTAAAAGTAGACTAAATGTACTACCGTATAAATATGGGACTAGGCTAGCCATCTCCTGCATGTGTATATATAGCAGGAAGTTGCAGTCATTTCAAGATAAATGTATCCTTAACCCTTTGGGTGTCCGTAGCAGTTTTAGTTGCGATGATTCCTGTAGGAATCATTGAGGCTAAAAGTGCTACGACACTCAAAGTGTTAATGTGTTATGGTGTAGTAATCTTTGTTTCCGTGACATCATTATCAATTGTGGTTGTCCTTGTTTTCCAGGGGATACAATATTGGTGTTAGAATAATAGAGGATTTTCTGGCTCGTGCCAACTCCAACCGTTGCAATGACTTCAGAGATGTCGCTGAGCAAATCTCCAAGGTGAGTTAACTTTTGTGTACAAAAAATAAACTGGTAATAAGGTCAGCCACAAGCAAAATGTATGATTTTTGTTTTTTGCTATTTCTTTGTATTTTAACCCCCTTGTACATGAAGCCACCGGTTCTGTGAAAGAAACAATAGCTGCATGCACAAGAGGGTCAACTTCCATGGCACCAAAGTAGACAGTGTTACAAACACTTGGCAGGGTGAGGGGGAAAGTTGACAGTAATGACTTTTAAGGGCTCTGACTGGTGAGCCACCAAGCAGTTAACCCATTTAACCCCAGGGCCACATTTCCAATATTTTGTGTTACCTAATGACTATTATACCAGTTGCCAAGCTAATCTGACACTACCCTTGAATTATTATGCTCAATCCATTGCCTGCTGTAGGGTGTTGGGGCTAAATGGGTTAAGCAGGTCCTACATCTCTAAAGCGTCCTGATCAGTCCATGGACGTTTTTGTGATATTTTGGAGACTATAATATAGTATAATATAAATGCTGGGCTGTGATTCTGACCCTGCAGCTTCAAAGCCATAGGGTCCAGAGTCACTCAGCCTTGAAGTCTAGTCACCTCCAAGATTTTTATGTAGTGTGATTTTGGATCTTAAGTCATGAAGCGGTAAAGTCCAAAATCACAAAGTACTGGTAGCACACCTTTTGCACTGAATGCCCTGTTTCAATAGAAAGTGAAATTGAACCGTATTGAGCATGCAGTCACCAGTACTGTTTACAGTACTGTATAGGTGACTGCATGCACAAAGGGAGTTATTTAGCAAAGTGAGTCTATGTATTGGGCCTTTCATATAATTTTTGTTTTTTGTTGTTTTCCTTCTGTTTTTCCATTTTGACTCCTTTGCTCCTATAGCGCGATTATTAATTAACATTTTAAAAAAACATGAGCCATACTACTCGTAGACACTGTAGCCTTCACATTGGTCACTTGAACATTTACCATCTTTTCAACAAAGTGACTGATCTGAATGTTTTTCTAAACAAGCCTGAACCATTCCACCTGTTCGGTCTGAGTGAGACACGTTTTAACTCCAACATTAATGATGAGACCATATACATAGCTAATTATGACATCACATGACGTGATCTTTGTGTACCCGGTCAGACTGGGCTTGCCGTTTACATCCATAACTCTATCCAACACTTAGTAAACAGGCGGGAGGACCTTGAAACTTCAGAAGTTGAGTGCATTTGGCTAGAGATTAGGTGTCCAAAATCTAAACCAGCTTCTGTTATCGTAACCCTTCTGCCAAGTTTGAATGGTATGACAATTTTTTGCATGCTGTGGAAAAAATTGGCTTGAATAGTGATATGTTGCTACTAGGTGACTTTAACATAGATATGCTGAAGCCCCATTCTGCATGGGATTGCATCACCATGCAAACTCGTCCCCTACCAGAATCACAAAAACGACAGCGACACTCATCGATCACATTTACACCAACTGTCCCCTTAGTGTATCCAATATTACTGTTTCTGATCTCGGCATCAGTGATCACTTTCCTACTGTGTGTTTCTGGTCAACAAAACTGCCAGCGCAACGTAAGAATGGACACACAACTATAACTTGCCGCTCTTTCAAACAGTTTGATCAGTTGGCCTTTCTGTCAAACCTTAACCAAACACCTTTTTGTGTCGTGTATAATGAAACCGACCCTGACAAGGCTTTGGCTATCTGGTATCAACTTTTTACCGGTGTACTTAACAAACACGCCCCTATATGACAAAAGTGGGTAAGAAACAATACGTTACCACCTTGGCTAACCCAGGATATAATTCAAGCCATGCAACTGAGAAATGACTTGAGAAGACAAAAACAATTCGATGATTACAAAAAGCAATGTAACCGTATCAGGTCTATGATACGCAGGGCCCAAAAGTCTCTCTTTGAACGTATGATAAAAGAAGACAGAGATACCGCAGCACTCTGGCGCGTGCTTAATCTCATCACCGGAGGCAGCAAGGAATCGTCAGCTACTCCTTCTAGAATTACTGCAGACACCTTTAACAAACATTTTCTGTCTGTCGCTGAGTCAATCACCCCCTCTAACGAAACACGTCTTACACATGCCCTGAGGCCCTACGTAACTTCTGTAAGCAAAAGACTGATGACAAACCCCCCTTCTCCATACCACCTCTAGTCATGTATGAAGCAGGAAAGCTAATCAGATCACTAAAAAACAAAAAAATCATTGAGACCTGATGAGGTGATTAGCCCTAAAATCCTCAAACTGTCCCTTCCCTATACAGTTAAATCTCTAGCCTATATCTATAACTTCTGCATCCAACAAAACATATTTTCATCAGAGCTTAAGTACGTTAAGGCAATCCCTTTACCTAAGTCAAATGATATCACTGATGTTGATAATTACAGACCAATTCCTCTATTATCTAGTCTGTGCAATCCTCTTGAGAGACATGTACACAAACATCTCTACTAATATTTGGAAAACCGCTGTCTCCTGCATGTATTTCAGTCTGGCTTTCGCCCAAACCATTCTTGCCTCACAGCATTAACAAGACTTATTGACACATGGCTAACATCCGTGAATAGCTCCTAAATAACTGGATCTATTTTTCTTGATTTTAAGAAGGCGTTTGATCTTGTCAATCACAGCATCCTCTTGTCAAAACTTAAAGTATATCTCTGCAGTTCAGATGCTGTTTTATTCTTCAGTTCCTAGTTGAGTGGAAGGAAGCAAAGAGTACTGTTGAATGGTTCCTTCTCCTCCTGCGGTCTCATCAAGAGCAGTGTCCCTCAGGGCTCTGTCCTCGGGCATTGCTGTTCTGTATATTTATCAGTGACCTGCCATTGCATTTAAACTGCAGCGATATTTCTTGCGACATGTTTGCTGACGATGCCACGTTGCACACGCCTGCCAAAAATCTGTTAACCTTAAACACACGTCTGCAGCTAGTTTACATGAGGTTTCTGAAAGGTGCAAGTCGAATTCAGTGTCCCTTAACCCATCAAAAACTGAATGCATGGTAATCACCAAACGCCAAAAGCACCAGCTCTGCCCGCTCTCTCTTATTCTCTCGGTAAACGGTAGCCCAATCAAGCAAGTATCACAGCACCGTCTCCTTGGGGTTACTATAGATGATGAGCTGAAATGGCAAGCACACACTAATAATGTATGCAAAAAGGTCTCAAGGAGTCTGTATATATGTTGTCCAAATTGAAAACTATTACAGATACATACAAACCAAGGGGAATCACTCAGCGCTGGACAGACAAACAGTTAGATGCTGTCTGTCCAGCGCTGAGTGATTCCCCTTGGTTTGTGTACAATTCTGCCAGCGCTAGCCTCACCTATCTGGTTTGTGAGTATGACAGATATAGTTACACGTCTTTTGTTTTATAACGCTCACATCAACTGATCAAGTCACACATAGACTATGCATCAACAGTGTGGGATGGTTCTGGTGATGTGCATCTAAAGAGGCTGAACTCCCTACACAGGAGAGCAGCTAAGCTTATATTTCCTGATCCTGAACGTTCAACCGACCAGAAGCTCAGAGCATTGAAAATGCTGCCTCTCACCCACCACTTTTTGTTTAATAAGGGTGTATTCGTATATAAGCTGTATAAGCAAGCCTGTCCACAATACTTAACTTCTTTTATCACAGAGTGATCTCCCGAAACCTCTTGACATGAACAACAATTTTGAGTCCCCCAACCTCGTATTGACATATTCAAGAGCAGTTTATCCTATTCGGGAACCTCATTCTGGAATTCTATACCTGCAGTGATTAGAACTGCAAAGACGCTTGCCTCCTTTAGAGACAGCCTCTTCAAACACCTGTATTCACTGACGTGAACTGGCCAACAAACCAGTGCGTGTGTGTATGCGCATCCTTACTGCCACGCTTAATGTTATAGTACATCGATTGATTTGCGTACATACCTACATAGTGCGTGAGTACGTGTGTGTCTGAATGTGCGTTTGTGTGTGTGTGTGCACGTGAGTGTCTGTATGAGTCATACATGTGTTCGTGTGTGTGCTTGAGTGTGTGACTGTGTGCGCGAGCGCGTGTGCGAGTGTTTATGTATGTTCAACTTTCTTTGTGGTTTTATCTTACCAGAAACTGTATATGCAGGGGTGTGTGTGCGTGTGTAGAGTTTTTTAAAAATTTTTTTTTATACTAATGGTTGTGGTTTTGATAGTGCTAATGATAGTAATGATAGTGATGATAATAATGAATGACAATTATCATTATTGTTGTTGTTATTACTCAATACTATTGCTATCCCTAGTCGTATTATTCTATTATTATTATTATCATCATCATCAGTATCGTCATCATTATTACTATTATATGTTTCCTACTGTCAACAAATTACTTTATGGTATCATTTTTGTGTTTTACATGTGTGTCCTTTTTACCTATTAGTTGTAGCAATGGCAAGTTTGAAAGCTGGTCCTGCAACAAATAACTTCTACCGTTGGAGAATAAAAGGTCATTGTCATTGCCTCCATCTTCTGGCCTTCACCCATCATTTGTCATCCTTGGTAAACTTTAATGCTAACATTTTCTCAGAGACTATTCAAGACTTGGACTTAAAACCTGACCCAAGGATACTTTGTGACACACCTTTTCATATACCAGTTTGAGTGACCTCATTCAAAGGTCAAGGTCACATTAAATAAAATTTAAATCACAAAAAGTGTCTTTTAGCAAATGCTATTTTCAAATTGAAAGCCAAACTTGATTTACAGAGCCTGATGATAAGACCTTCCTGCGCATACTAAATGGAGAATCCCCTCCCCCCCCCCCCCCCCCCCCCCAACCCGTCCCTTCTCAAAAGCCAAGGGTCATACGAGGTCAGGGAGTGTGTGAAGAATGTCTGTTTGTTGATACCAGTTTTATATGCACTTTTGCAAAAGTTTCAGGCCAAAGTTGATGATATTGATAAGACATTCCTAATCCTCTGCATGCCAATTTGGCTGACCACTCATGAAGGTGAAAGAGGGTGACAAATGCTTGAAATATAACATGTTTACAAGACATATGATTTTGCAGGACCTGTGCTATTGTTGTTTGACATTTAAACACCTGCTGATATGAGTCAGTGACCTGTCAGAAAGGGGAAGGTCACAAGATAAAGGTCACAGAGTTTCAGATAAATGATGTAGATCAGTCATGCAGGTGAGCCATGAGGGCTTTGCCATTCTTGTCCATTGTTGTTTCCCTTTGCAAGGGGCCTGGACCCATGAAGTCTTTGCTGACCTTGTTTTTCATGATTGTTTCCTTTTGCAGGTGGCCTTCAAGATGTACCTGGGCATCACCCCTGTTGTGAGCAACTGGAGCCCTGCGGCCGATGAGTTTTCCCTGTTGCTGGAGAACAACCCCCTGACTGACTTTGTTGAGTTACCTGAGGGGCACGAGTCCCTCAATTACTCAAACATCTTGTGTGGTGTGCTGAAAGGGGCATTGGAAATGGTGAGTTGGTTTGTGTAGAAATATTACTATTTGTGTGCATGCAGGTTAGCATTGTTGCAGTGATCACTAATGTATGCTGGTCTCTGATTTTTTGACTTTATTTTTAAAGGCTGTAGATTCAACATTTATGCTTGGGCAGTACCTCTTAGTCTTCCTGTTGTTAAGGTTGCTTTTACTGTTATTATTATGTTTACAGTAAATGTCAGTGATGGAAAACACTGCTTGTTATTTTTCCAGATTCAGATGGATGTGGACGTGAAGTTTGTTCAGGATCAACTGAAAGGTGACAACATCACCGAGATCCGACTCAAGTTCATTAAAAGACTCGAAGACGCTGTTCCAGTAGGGGAAGATTAGGGCACAAGATTTTTCTTTGTCAGGTCACTCATCTCCAAGAGACATGGATCCACATGAGCCCCCAGGGGCTCATTAGGATCTATGTCTCCTGAAGTCCACATTTACATCTTTGTTATCTCATGGAGTCAAGTTTATTGAAAGCCTCGAAGATGCTGTTCCAGTAGGGGAAGAACAAGGGTGCCACATTCTTCTTGAACAATCCACCTCCTGCGACTGCTACATAGTACATAGTCGTTGAGTAACCCTTCCAAAATTTGGGAAATGCGCCCGTGGGGCTAAACAGGTTAAACAAGGCATTGCAAGTGAAAATGTGCAGCATGTTGACTTTCAGTGTGCCTGGCATGAAATGGCAAATCTGTGTTTCTGTGACGAAGGATAGTTCAGTATGTGATGGTACACAGGTTCTCCGTTTCTTTCATGGAGGACAGAATTTGTAGTGTGGCTGCCCAGGCGAAAAGACCGGCTTGCTGTATATAGCAGATCTGTGAAAGGTGGCACAGTTGCAGTGCACCTGAATTGATCAGTGTTCAGGTCCTACTGCATAGGCAAAAGCTGTCCCTGTTCCCCGTAACTCGCCCGATAGGGCCGTCCATTATCACTTTGGTGGCGTGGATGTTATTGTTAAACAATGAACTAACCATCCAACCAACAAGGCCCGTGGAATTTTCCTTGTTCATGTACATGGATGACTGCATTTGAAGTCAGTGAGTCCCCAATCATTGATACATGATTTCTGTCACTTTAGTCGTGGATGTAATTGACACTGTCATTCCGTATAGCCATACTTGTCTGTACATTTTTGAAGGGGTGTGTTTGTCTGCGTGTGTGCGCGCATGCATGTTTGTGTAAGAGAGAGAAGTGTTAATAATCTGTTAACCCATTTAGCCCCAACACCCTGCAGCAATAGATGGACTGACCATGATAATTCAAGGGTACTGCCAGATGAGCTTGGCACCTTCAGGTGCCAAGCTCATCTGGCACTACCCTTGAATTATCATGGTACATATTCGTTTGGTAGCACATTAAAAATTTGGGAAATGCAGCTGTAGGGTTAAATGGGTTAATTATATGACAACAATCACACCTTGCTATTTATTTTGCTCAGTTTAGATGCAAATATAGTTGTTTGGAGAATGATATGCCACTTAATTGAATTCTGTTTGTTGCTATTGTTAGAGGTTATTGTGATAGAAAATGTAATTGCTTAGATATCACTTTCATGTAGCAGTATGATTTGATTTTGGAAAGGTGTTGAAATCAAAAGCATCTTTCAAAGAGTAATAAATGACTGAAACTTTTGCTGGTATCTCGTGGCTCATAATAATTGTGCATGTACACACACACACACACACACACACACACACACACACACACACACACACACACACACACAGACACACAAGCCGATAAAAAAAAAAGTAACCAGTTTGCATGTTCTGTGAGCATCAGTTTGCTGTATTACACTTATTGTAAACATCCAGCTGTGCAGTTCCAAGTAAATAATTATATGCTCCATACTCAGTCATTAACATGTGCACACAACTTTAGTAAATCGCACAATTAATTAACATTGATTTCGGTATTTTATTACATGTTTGGTCCAAAATTGACCAACACAATTTTCTGAACACATTCTACCCTAGGACCGAAATCCCCAAATTTTGAAGTTGTCCTCTGAAGGACTGTATTACAATTCTTGAGACAGATCGAGCATGATAGTTCACAAGTGGTGCCAGAATCGCTTGGCGCCTATGGCGCCAAGCTGTTCTGGCGCCACCCTTGAACTATCGTGCTCGATCCATGTCTTGCTGTGGTGTGTCGGGGCTGAATGAGATAACAGGCTTGAGTATAATCAATCTGATTCACTCATTCTATTGGTCTGCTGAAACTGCCATCGGCTCTATCTCTAAGAACTGCTGTCTGGTGAAAGCAAAAGACCCTAAGTCCATTTTTAAACGGTAAAATATAAAATCCGCTCCCCCCCCCCCCCCCCTCTCCCCGAGATTTGCCTTGTAATTCAATGAAAATCTTGCTTCTCGCAAAGAACAGACTTACTGTCTTTTGCCTACACATGGCAACACTCTGGAAAGACCTGCGGGATGTGGTGACGAGCATACACCAGTAGCAAAACGTCTTTGGGCCCATGACGGCTGCAGTGGGCCCGCGCACAGCCTTTGCGCGGGCCCACTGCGGCCGCCATGGGCCTGCCGTGACCTTTGCTTACTGGGTAGGGCCCCTCCAAATGCAGAGATCCCATCTTGAACTAAAAGTACCGGTGGACGCATCGTCAAATTACTAGATATTCAGACGACGTGTGCTGAATTGGATTCTCCTGTGTCTAAATGAACCATAACTAGACCTGTCTGTAGCGTCTCGTAACGAACTGTTACAGAAGTATATCTTTGAACAGTTACGGCGGTAGTGGGCCTTTAAACTTCACTTCGCTCATCTCAGTACCCGCATACAAATATCTTTCAACTATAATTTTCACTGTCTCTCAGTTTTCCATTTGTGTAGGCTACCAAATTTACACTGTGGCTTTTCGAGGACTGTCGCCAGTATTGGCTGGATTGTGGCTGTCGGTGCGGATGTGGCCTTCTAGCTCGTTTTCCAGGCGCATGATGTAAGCCTCTTCGGCCCTTTCGTCCTTTGCCTGCAATGAGGGGGAAACAGCCCAATGAGTCCTGACACGTTTCAGCAGCACATGAAACGATCATGTCCCTGACAGATGATTGAACGACTCGACAAAAGGCAGAACTACATATGATCGAAAGGACAACATATATTTTGACTTTCGATCTTATGTCATTTTATCTTTTGTCAAATCGATCTAATTAAGGCGCCAAGCTATTCCACTACCCTTGACCTATGATGGGCCATCTATCCACAACATGTCAGGCTGAATGGGATGAGCACTCACCAGGTCTTTCTGTCCACGTTCAGCAGAGACGGCCATCTGTGACTGGTCGGCGTGGACCATGCCGCGCGCGACATCCGCGTGAGTGTCTTGTCCAGCTACACCCAGGCCCAGGTCACCGGCGGATACAGGTGTGTGTGGGGCAGGCTGCGCGTGACCGGCACTTCCCGTTTTGGACCCTTTGCTGGTGTGGACCAGCACCATCTGAAAAAGTGATCAATGTGGCAGCTGACGCAAGTGAAGTTTCGTCAACGAACGGGAGGGAAGTCACGGCAGATACATATGAACCAAATTGGACAATAAACCGAGACGAAACTCCAAACACCTCAAAGAGGCATAGATCCTCATAAGCCCGCCGAGCTCATAAAGATCTATATGCAGTGCCTCTTGGAAACGTTCGGATTGTTGTCTATGCTTCTGGTACACATTGGTTTTCCGCCGTGACCGTTCACTGTTGGCCGGGAGACGTCTGGCGTAAACGTAACCTAATTCAGACGTGGGAGTGAGATTGACTGGTTGAGCTTGATCAGTAGTGATGTCGACTGGCTGAACTTGATAGCGATGTCGACTGGCTGAACTTGATAGCGATGTTGACTGGCTGAACTTGATAGCGATGTCTCACTGGTTCAGTGAAGTTGATAGTGATGTCAGCTGGTTGAGCTTGATAGTGATAACTGGTTGAGTTTGCTAGTGATGTCGACTCAGTGGTTGAGCTTGATATGATGTCGACTGGTTGAGCTTTTTTTTTTTTTTTTTTTTTTTTTTTTGCTGGCCGATAAATCACCGGAAAAGCGTTAGCTTCACAGGATATGTATGGGCAGAAATTGTGTTTGTTTGTTTGTGATTTTGGACCTTGTGGTGTACAACCGTCAGGTCGAAATTCAAAGACTAGGATGATTTTATGTACTACTGCTAGTACTAGCATCACAGTGTTAATTTTAAAATAAATTAAATCCTTCTGTTCGCTTCCTTCCCACCCCCAGCCGTCGCTCCCCCCCCCCCCCAAAAAAAAAAAAATAAATAATAAATAAATAAATAAAAAATAAATAAATAAATAAATAAATAAAAATAATTAATAAATAAATAAAAAAAAATAAAAAAAATAAATATAAAATGAATGAATGAAAGAAGAAGAAAATGAAATAGATAAATAAAAATATAAAGCCAAAGTCCGATGTCATCCCAAATATAATCCGATTAGAAATCATTAGAAAGAACGCGACGTGCTTTCCGCTGCTTTGCCCTTTTAGCCCCCAGGCCCAAGGTGCCATTTCTCAAACGACTATGTACCAGGTGCAGGCGATGGCTTGACCATGATAATTCAAGGGTAGTGCCAGATTAACTTGGCGCCTGTAGGCGCCAAGCTAATCTGGCACTACCCTTGAATTATCATGGTCAAGCCATCTCCTGCTGTTGGGATCCGGGGTTAAAAGGGTTAGAAATGAAAATGATAGTACCTGTGGATCTATGTGTTGTACGCTGTAAGTGGCATCGAAACACGTGTCCCAGCCGTCTGCTACATTCACGTTGTTGCGCACGCCGTCCCTAGCAGACACAACCAAGCGAGAGCGGGGATCAGTTCAGAGTCAACCTCACTATTACGCGCATCAGAATAGTCGCGAAATCAGATATATCCAATCGAAATCGGTCAGGTCTCGGGCTACCAGGTTTTCTGGCCGGCTCCAGCCTTAGTCGGCCCGCGTGTGCTTCTTTATTCCATAAGTCTTTGTAAGTTTAACACGAATGCCAATAACGCGCGGGGTTTGACCACCCCCCCCCCCCCCCCACCAAAAAAAAAAAAAAAAAAAAAAAAAAAAAAAAAAAAAAAAAGAAAAAGAGACTTTTAGGGCTTAATGCTTTTGCCCATAACAAAGGCGGTTTCAAAGACAGGGCAATGAGTAGGGTCTGAACAAATTTTGACACCAGCTGGATTCAAACCCGCGACCTTTCGGACGAAAGTCCAACGCTCTGCCGATGAGCCACCAGCTCCCCCGCGCGCAGTCTAACTTTATGGTTGCCAGGTATTGAATTGAATTGAATAAACTTTATTGTCCATTAAACAAGCATAAAATGGAAAATTTTCTTTGGTTCACAGAAACATAAAACACACAAGTAAGACATAATGACGTAAACTAAGATAAGTACTAAAGATAATACTAAAACATATGAAAACATATTTAAACATATTGTGGATTTGGCAGCTGCAAACACACACACGGGCACACGAACACACACACACACACACACACACATGCACGCACGCACGCACGAAGGCACACACACACACTGACACACACACACACACACACACACACACACACATCACTCGAATGGGGCTGATCCGCTCTGTTTGTACAGTCAGATCGAGGGGATCGATTATTCAGTCAGTTTTGGCTGTTGTTACATTCATTGTGATGCATTATTACATTACTTTTGGTCACAGATGTGGTTTATGTTTAGGCCTAAATGCGCGTGGCACAGTACTCACGTGCAGAGCAGGTTCTTGAGTGAGCACGTGCCCATGACGATTACGCCGTTGCTCAGACAGAAGAGCTGCAGGTCGTATTGACACCCAGGCACGCCGCACAGGAAATCCTCCTCAACATTACTGGTCGCCGGCTGCACACTGCGGCCAAACACACAGACTGCAAACCAAAATAACCGAATGAATACAGAAAGAAAATTACGGGGTGAAAGAAAGGATTTTACATGTAACACATTCGAGACGAACGGTAAGCCGCGTATCTAGATGATGTTCGTCTCGAAAGAGTTAAAAATCTTCGACACTTCTCATCTGACTGACCAGTCACTTGTAAGGACAATATTGATTAGACCGTCAAAAATGTCAGATCAGTTGTCACAGTTTAGTCGTAGGTCTAATGTTAGCTGCTCAGTTGATGGTTAGTGATTGTCGACCATACGGCGGCACGAGTCCGAAATAGCTGAGGCGGATAAGCGTCGGAGCGAACGAGAGCGAAGGGAATCGCCGGGTCGTGGGTTCGAGTCCCCGTCCCGGCCCTGGTACCTGGACTCGTAATTCAGGGTGAAAAGACGGGCTTGTTCAATAGCGGCATGTCCGTTGAAAGGGCCTGATAAATCAAAGTGGCATAATTGCAATGTGCCTGAATTGATCAGTGTTCAGGTCGTACTCCATAGCCAATAGATTTCCCTGTTCCCCATAACCCGTCCGTCTATCACTTCGGTGCCGTGGACGTTAAACCCCGAACTAACCCACCATACGGCAGCAGTAGGCCGTAAGGTCCAACATACGCGTGATTATTTTTGACAGGATGCAGTCACTATACCTGTAAAATGGACACATCGTCATCATCAACACCAACCACCACCCCAACCCCCCTCCCCCTCCTTATAAAAAAAAAAAAAAAAAAAAAAAACACGCGCGCGCGCGCGCACGCACGCACGCACGCACGCACGCACACACACACACACACACACAAGCAAAAACATTTAAACAAACAAACTCTGGCGCTCCTTGTCGTTTAGGACTCACGACTGACCTAATGTACACAGAAAAAGATTAACCCAGACCCACCACAGCAAGATATGGATCGACCATGATAGTTCAAGGGTGATGCCAGAACATGATAGCTTGGCGCCTATGGGCGCCAAGCTTTTCTGGCATCACCCTTGAACTATCATGGTCGCTCTGTGTCCTGCACTGCAATGCAGTCTTCAGAGGACAACGGCAACATTTGGGGATTAATTTCGGTCTTGGGTACAGTAGACCGTTCAAAAATGACCCGAGTTGTCCCGACAGTGTTGCAGATCCAACACTCGAGAAGTGCCGCATTTTCATACGCGGCTTTATGTCGCGTATCCGGATGCGGCACGTCCCGAATGAGTTACATGTGTTTTTGTCTGTTAGTTGGTTGTCTGGTTAGTTTGGGGTTTAACCCTTATCATTCGGAATACACCAGTGTGTGAAATAAGCTTGACTAAAATAGTGGTGCTAGAATAGCTTGGCGCCTCTAGGCGCCAAGCTATTCTGGCACCACCCTTGAACTAAAGTCAATATCCTTATCTGTAAGTACTGTAATGTAGCTTGCATATGGCAGTGTGCACATTTGAAGCTTTCAGCCTCAGTATGATATGGGTTAACGACCACGGCACTGGAGTGATAATGGACGGCTTTGGCGGGCGGGTTAGGGGGGGGGGAGGAGGGGGGGACGGACGGTGACAGCTATTGTCTATGAAGTACGACCTGAACACTGATCAGTTCAAGCGCATTGCACCTGTGCCACTTTTGATTTACTAGGATCTTTTAATGGACATGCTACTGAACGTGAACGTCTTTATTTTGCTGGTCTGTGACATTGGACGGCCTTACATATTGCAGCCGTATGGTTTATAAACACAGGCCAGTAAGCAAAGGTTCTTTGGCCGACATCGGCCGTAGTGGGCCCGCGCACGGCTGTGTGCAGGCCCACTACGGTCGACGTCGGCCCGAAGGTCTTTTGCTTACATGCGCAGGTAATTTTCGACAAGACGTAAGTACTATTTAAACGGACATTTCTTTATATTCGTCATCAACGAAAAAACAAACAAACAACAACACACACAAAAAAACCCCACAACAACAACACACAAACAAAAACAACACCAAAAAAAAACAACAACAACAAAAACCAACTTAAAAAAAAAACAACCTAGCACTCCTTGTCGTTTAGAACTCAAGACTCAAGAGATGTAAACGCAAACTGGTTAGATCGACCGTCCACGAAATATATGACATCATTAATATATGACATCATTAGCCACGGTCATACAGTTGTAAATGTGCTTTTGGACTACGCGGTTTACAGGCGTAAGTTCCAAAATAACAAATCATCCTACACGATTAGTTTCTGTTAAGCAGGCAGGCGGTGGGTAGGGCCTGTAAGCTAATGTGATCCAGCGAAAAGTTTTCATTTGCATCAAATTATTCAGACGGATATACTGATGCCATGACGGGGAAAAAAATCGCATTCATAAACAAGCATTTATAAACGCATTACCCGTGCAGGCCAGACTGGATTTTGCCTGTTTCTTGGCACTCAAAGAACTTCTTCTATCATCTTAGTTCTAGGCATGACGATGTCCTGCTAGCACAAGGTTTATATGATTTTTAGTGTAGAAGTGACTAGCTTATTTTTTTTGGGGGGTCAGTGTTCCACATGATTATAGTAAGGAGCTCACGGCAAAACTTCTGCAGCATCATGTCTCAACCCAGTATGTGCAATCTTTCGGGCGGAAGTCAGCCGCTGTTGGCCCGAGCACTATCGTGCGTGGACCAACAGAGGCTGACTTCGGCCCGATCGATGGCGTTCTGCTCGCTGGGAATTGAGGTCTCTTGGTTGCCGTTGCGGGGCTAATGTCACCACGCATTCCATTACCGAAGTGGTGCGTGCACACTTCACGATTATGACCACTCGCTTTGCAATTCAGTCTGTCCCCGGAGTAAGCTTTCATGTTTCTCCTTCTAGCGCCAGACTGGGGAGATGCTGTGACTGACTGAGATGGACCATGATGGTATCAGTAAGGGTATGGCGTCAGTTCACTAACCTGGACTACTCAGGAACCAGGTACCGGCAGCCTTTCAGCTCATTTAGAGTCGACTAGTTTTCACCACGGGTGTAGCCTTGTATCACAGTACAGGAGACAACTCAGAAGCGTTACTTCAGAAGTCTCTGTGAGAAACGAAAGGTTTACGAGAAAGGCGGGACTGGTCTGTCACGGTCGTATCGCTGCATGCTGACTTCTGTGATGTAGTCCGGCGTTGTTAAAGCTGAGGTGCAATGAGAAAAACCCGCCCAGCGCGTGTTTTAAAAAGACTCTACAGGACCCAGCTTGGGCCCTGCCCCTAAGTGGGTCAAATCGGTTCGTAACACAGTTGACGGAGTTGGCAACTGCGTATCCCGAGCTTGCAAAACTCTCGGAAATCGACAGACCACTTCCTGTTGCACGGAAATCATCGCGATTAGCAGATCGGACAACAGCAGACGATTCTGTGACACTTTGAAACTGACCGACAGCCACGGATTTTACGCGTTGGGGACTATGATGGCAGAATGTACGGCTGTACATGCTGTAAGTATGACTCCTGACACTTTGTAGTTGTGAACGAATTTTTTCAACACGTACCTCCAGTCCAATATAGGCTAATATAAATAAATAAAGAAGCATTGTGATGTACAACCAACACAGTAAATTGGATGAGAGAGAGAGAGAGAGAGAGAGAGAGAGAGAGAGAGAGAGAGAGAGAGAGAGAGAGAGAGAGAGAGAGAGAGAGAGAGAGAGAGAATCGACTGTTTACATAGATGCCAAAAGATACAAGGTCGCCATGGGTCAAGCTGATTTTTAGTAGCTGCCCTTCGTATGGGGAATGTTTTTTGCTGTAGGCCACACCAGATGAAAAGATATAACAACAAACACAAAACGACAAATAACCCCTCCTTCCTCACCCTTCCGATATCGAATAAAGCTTCAGGCTGTGCTGTGTAACTTACGGATAGCTCGGCCTGGTCCATATCCAGTGTGCGTCCAGGCAAGACACAAATGGCCTGCTCTGTCCGTCGGGTGGTCGAGTGTCGTCTGCTACTGTTGCTGTCAGTAGAAATATCGCTGGTTTAGATCAGTGATCGCGGTGCCCACTCCGCGCTGCATACAGGAAGTGGCCTGTCTTTTTCACGGGAGTTTTGCCAGCACGACAAACGCAGTTGAAAACTGAGTCAACTGAGTTCCAAACCGGTTTGCCGAAGTTAGCCGAACGTTCACGAAGACAGGGCCCTCGCTGGGTCCTGCAAAGTTTTTTTTTAAAACACGTGCGGGGCGGAGTTTTTTGACTGTTTCTCAGCTTTAAAGCTGAGAAACAGTCAAAAAACTCCGCCCCGCACGTGTTTTTAAAAAAAAACTTTGCAGGACCCTGTCGTGAACGTTCGGCTAACTTCGGCAAACCGGTTTGGAACTCAGTTGACTCAGTTTTCAACTGCGTTTGTCGTGCTGGCAAAACTCCCGTGAAAAAGACAGGCCACTTCCTGTATGCAGCGCAAAGTGGGCACCGCGATCACTGATCTAAACCAGCGATATTTCTACTGACAGCAACAGTAGCAGACGACACTCGACCACCCGACGGACAGAGCAGGCCATTTGTGTCTTGCCTGGACGCACACTGGATATGGACCAGGCCGAGCTATCCGTAAGTTACACAGCACAGCCTGAAGCTTTATTCGATATCGGAAGGGTGAGGAAGGAGGGGTTATTTGTCGTTTTGTGTTTGTTGTTATATCTTTTCATCTGGAGTGGCCTACAGCAAACAAAATTCTCCATACGAAGGGCAGCTACTAAAAATCAGCTTGACCCATGGCGACCTTGTATCTTTTGGCATCTATGTAAACAGTCGATTCTCTCTCTCTCTCTCTCTCTCTCTCTCTCTCTCTCTCTCTCTCTCTCTCTCTCTCTCTCTCTCTCTCTCTCTCTCTCGCTCTCTCTCATCCAATTTACTGTGTTGGTTGTACATCACAATGCTTCTTTATTTATTTATATTAGCCTATATTGGACTGGAGGTACGTGTTGAAAAAATTCGTTCACAACTACAAAGTGTCAGGAGTCATACTTACAGCATGTACAGCCGTACATTCTGCCATCATAGTCCCCAACGCGTAAAATCCGTGGCTATTGGTCAGTTTCAAAGTGTCACAGAATCGTCTGCTGTTGTCCGATCTGCTAATCGCGATGATTTCCGTGCAACAGGAAGTGGTCTGTCGTTTTCCGAGAGTTTTGCAAGCTCGGGATACGCAGTTGCCAACTCCGTCAACTGTGTTACGAACCGATTTGACCCACTTAGGGGCAGGGCCCAAGCTGGGTCCTGTAGAGTCTTTTTAAAACACGCGCTGGGCGGGTTTTTCTCATTGCCGCACCTCAGCTTTAATGTTATTTGAATGTGGCTCAGTGCTGAATGAGGTCTCATGCGTTTTAGTGCTTTGTGCCAATACTGACTCCGAGTCCCTGCATCGTGAACGATGCAGCACTCTGTTTCAGCATCCGATACTGACCAGTGACGAGCAAAAGAAATGCGACATTTCTGGAATCATCGGAAACATTAAAGCACTAATAAAGTGTTCTTGATGATTCCCAAAATGTCGCATTTCCTTTGCTCGTCAGTAGATCATGCTGTTGTCACGTAAACGCCGAGTGTGGGATGAAGTTGGGCACAGTTTTGCGTGCTACGGGGCATTGCGGTCCACTTGGTGTCACGGCGGCCGCCACTTGTAGCGCAGTTTAGATTACTGCCAACGACTTCCTCTCCCATTCATTCACCCACTCTCGGTCATTCATTCATCCACTCATTCACTTTAACCCATCGACTGCTACTGACGATACCGTTCGGCGGAAAAGACGCATGGTTACGTAGTTAGGTCATGACGTAGTTACGTAGTTAGGTTCTTGACGTAATTACGCGTCTTTTACGCCGAACGGCATCGTCGTGGCGATCAGGAGTTGAAAGTCGTAGAACGAAACAAAAGAAGACATCCACCGTCACAGAAATGTGCACAGATCATGCAAATAGCCATCTCCGCAAAATAACAGCTGTACGTCCAACAAATATCTCTCTCTCTCTCTCTCTCTCTCTCTCTCTCTCTCTCTCTCTCTCTCTCTCTCTCTCTCTCTCTCTCCCTGTGTGTGTGCGCGCGCGCGCGCGTGTCAGAGTGCTTACGTGCGCGCGTGTGGGTGTGTGTAGTTCACTGTATGTATGCGTACTGACATTAAACTGATTTTGCTTCTTTTTTTCTTTGTCAAGTAAGCTTATTTTGTCGATGTACGTATATGTCATTTGCTTGTATTACATTGTTGTTTTGTGTTAAATCCGTAGTTTAGCAAACACAGATATGAAAAGAGGCATGTGCGCCTATTGTCTCCATCCTTAAAAAATAAAGTTTCTCTCTCTCTCTCTCTCTCTCTCTCTCTCTCTCTCTCTCTCTCTCTCTCTCTCTCTCTCTCTCTCTCTCTCTCTCTCTCTCTCTCTCTCTCTCTCTCTCTCTCATGCTGGTCGTAGTAGTGAGCCGCTGGTGTCAAAGGCTACCCACCATAAGAGGAACATGCACCGCCGGAAAATGCAAATTTGACGATGTCCGCTAATATCATTCTTTCCCACTCCAACTCTCTCAGACACTTGTTTTGGACATCATACCCCTGAACTGCTTTCTGCACGATATTGTGTGTGCTGGTCTGGATAGGCGACATAAGTCCTGTCGCATTCTTCTTGAAATCAAGACGAGATGGGATAAACCATAACCCACAAAGTCCCTTGTACATGAGAGCTGTACTCGCTGTCAATGGTCTCTGCGGCCTTTTGTCTTTGACCTGATTCTGATGTTGCATTATCTCCTATTGAAAAAGTCTAGCAGATCTGCCAATGCGTCAGTGAGTTCTATAAGGGGCGCAGGACATACGCGTCATTGATTTGTCAAACGTTATTTGTCATGACGTAAGTTTTAGTTTTTACGTAATTTTATATTTTACGTGATATGATTATGAGTTTTACTGTCGCTTCATAGGCTTGAGAAAATGGTGACAAAACTAAAACTTCACGGTACAATTTCAGTCTTGCTATAATTTGTGTGAAAGCAGGTTGACTTTACCTAGCTACATGATATACTAAGTACACGGGTCACCGATGCTATTTAGAAAGCGCAGGCGCATGAGGATCTATTCCTCCTGGAGATGCGCACATGTTTGTGTGTGTGTGTGAGTGTGAGTGTGTGTGTGTGTGTGAGTGTGAGTGTGAGTGTGAGTGTGAGTGTGAGTGTGTGTGTGTGTGTGTGTGTGTGTGTGTGAGTGTGAGTGTGTGTGTGTGTGTGTGTGTGTATTATGTCAGTGTCTGCTGGGTGACGGAGTTGCCTCTTTTACGTCACCGCCACTTTCTGACTTTCTCTAGAAGTCAAGTTTTTTTTTTTAGTGTTTTAATTCTTTTCTGAAAAGAATTAATTTGTACTAAAGAAGTGGAAAGGATACAAAGCTGGCTAACGAACTCATCCAATGTCTTTCTCCAAACTAGCTATATGCAAATGTTCAAGTAAATATGACAAAAATTACGGACTCTAATCTGGGTCAACCGACTTCCAATAAACGGTTGTTTGTCTTCAATGAGTTATTCAATTACAATATGCTCGTAGGCTCTCTAAGCCACCCATTTAAGAAAGTATTTCGCCAAGTTTCAAGCGTGTGTGTGCAGAAATACCGGACCTGACACATACCTCACATCTCCATACTCTCATCTCATCGCTCTACTACACTACTCATACATACTCTACTATCATACATACATCTACATACATACACATACATACATCACATACATACACATCATACATACATACATACCATACATACATACTACTTACATCATCACACATACATACATACTCATCTGCATCATCGCACAAAACGCGGCGCTTCGCGCCAAATGCACGTTCAGCAGCGAGGTTAGCGTAACTAGACATGACGTAATTTTTATCTTGTTACTTCAATTGTTAGAGGTTTGGACATGCCATGACTTGAAATTCGCACCACCGCGACCCGTCCTAAAAAGACCCTTCTATAAATAAAAGGGACTTAAAAACGTCTGCTAAAACTTGTTAAAGTTTGTAATGTCCATATGATACATCCAGTGTTATTATTATTATTTTCATTTTTTAGTACACGTCATCAGGCTCGTATCGGTTTTACAACTTCTCTCTCTCTCTCTCTCTCTCTCTCTCTCTCCTCTCTCACTCTCTCTCTCTCTCTCTCTCTCTCTCTCTCTCTCTCTCTCTCTGTGGCATGTCTTCGTGGAAGGTCACTGCAAGTCTTCCTGTCTGTCACACTTTGCGGTCTTTCCCCTTTACATTATCACAAAAATGTGGGTGTGCAGCGGTGTAGGAAGAGTTTTGGAGGCAGGCCTGTCCCGCCATCTGCTGCCGCGACAGATGAGTGGGTTGTGGGAGGGGAAGGGTGGTGGTGGTGGGGGCGACAAGACTGTTATGACCAGTAAATAATGAGCAGGGGGGAGGGGGAGTGTGTTGTGTGTGTGTGTGTGGGGGGGGGGGGGTCGGGTGGGGTGGGGGTGGGGGTGGGGGGTTGGGTAGTTCAGGTGGTAGAGCACTAGTGTTTCAGTGACTGTCGTTCAAAGGTCGCGGGTTCCAACCCATCTGAGGTCAAAATATGATCAGACCCCTTCCGGTGCCCAGCCTTTGAAAACACCTTCGTGGTGGGCAAAAGACGTTAAATCATAAACGTTTAACTTTAAGAAATATTTTAGAGGCCGAGAGGAGGAATTGCTCAATTAACTCATTCAGCCCCGACACACCACAGCAAGACATAGATCGAGCATGACAGTTCAAAGATGGTGCCTGTCCAGGCACCACCCTTGAACTATCATGCTCGATCTGTCTCTAGAACTGTAGTAGTCCTTCAGAGGGCAACTTCAAAATTCTGGGATTTCGGTCCTGGGGCAGAATGTGTTAAACAAGGTGGTATGTCAGTTCCGCACCCAGCCTTCCCGGGTTTCCTACGTCACTGATGCAGATCTTGAAAAAAAAAATCTTTTTGCTTGCGAGACCACCTCAGGAAAAAAAATTGGGTGTTGATGAAGCATTATTACCCATGGCAGCAAAAGGCAGATCCTCATATGCCCCTGCAGACAGCAGAGACACATAGAGATCTTTGTTTTCCTCCCCACGTCACACGACCAGTCACTTTAGCGCAAACCGTACCATGTGACCGTGATATAAAAAACCCTATAGCGAAAAATGGCGGACGTTTCAGTTGTAGCCCTCTCGATGACGCATCTTGGATGCCAGTTTTGTTCTATAAAAGATCGCCAAACGTTCTAAAGTACACAGTTACTACTGTTGTTCGAAACAACAAGCACACTCAGTACTGGAGACGGCAACGTCATGACATATTTTAAATTACGTCATAAGTCTATTATGTATAAATGTACTGATATTCCTTTGGCGTCAGTCATGTCTGGCGTGATCCAGGTCGCAAAGATGTCTTCTTGATTTCTTTTACGAAAATAATGGAGGAATGAAAACAAATACGTTATTGGTCGGAGGGTTCGCTGCACGGACCCTTAACCCTTCGGGAGGTCAAAGGAATCATTGTAGGGGCCTACCCCTCAGGCCTTCGGCCTTCGGGGTACAATGATTCCTTTAACCTCCCTCAGGCCTACAAAGGTCCGTGTATAGAACCCCTCCGACCAATAACTTACAGTACCTCATGCAGAAGGAGGAAATTTCCTAGTTTCAACTACTTCTGTTAACCCGTTACATCATGAGACAGATTAAAAAAAAAAAAAAGTATTGTCCTATGAAGGCTACATTACAGAAAGGAGATAGATCAACCGTTTTAGTTCAAGGGTGGTGCTAGAACAGCTTGGCGCCTCAGGCGCCAAGCTATTCTGGCACCACCCTTGAACCTTCATAGTCAACTTCATTTCAAGCAATGGTTGTATCAGAATGAAAAGGGTTCAACAGAATCATCTGTAACCATTGCTTTCAGTCAGTGTTTATCACAGATGAAATGTCGTCTGCTCTCACGTGTCACGTGTTTAGGACTTCCCGGCCTGCGCCAAGCGGCCCTGACACACCGAAAGCTTTTTGACACCGATCATCCAGAGCAGTTTTGTTTCAGACAGTGTTTTCTCTTGCGTTCAGTTTTAACCGTTAACCCCTTGATTGCACTGACGATACCGCTAGGCCGTGTAAAAGACGCGTGGTTACGTAGTTAGGTCATGACGTAGTTACGCCGCGTGTTTTTCGCCGAGCCGCGTCAGTAGCAGTCAAGGGGAGTTAACTCATTCGAGACGTATCCGGATGCGGCACGTCTCGAACGAGTTAACTCATTCCACACGCCCGACATCAATAGCTGCGAATGTGTCGTATAGCGTTGCCGGCGGCGGCTACGCTATAACTTGAGACGCTTCCGCAGCTATTGATGCAGAGCACCTTGAATGTGTCGATCTACAATGATAGTTCAAAAATAGTGCCTGATTGGCTTTGCGCCGAGAGATGCGCCAGCCGTTAATTTCCTATCCACCTGCGACTTTCTACGTATAATTTTAAAATACCGGTTATTTCGGCTGGGAATGAAGCAGAAAAGATGTATAAATGCCGTACAACAGCCTTCACACGAGACATTTTGAAAGATTTCAATTTTTTTTTTAAATTGTGTTTTGTGATTTTTCTTTTTGTCATTTTCACCGATACGCGCATTAAATTAAAGATCTAGAATACATTCTCCGTGTTTCAGTGATTTCAGAAACAGAGAAGGTTTTTTTCGTGTCGGCGCCAAGCTAATCTGGCACTGCCCTTGAATTATCATGGTCGATCAATCTCCTGCAACAGGTGCATAGTCGTTAGAAGTGACGCCTCCAAAATTTGGGAAATACGTGCGCCGAGCGGAATGAGTTAAAGACAGATTCGTCCATCTAGCCCTAACACCACGACAAGACAATGGATCGATCATGATTATAAACCCCTCGCTGTCAGCGATCATAAATTGCTCAACTGAAACCGACTAGACACACAGCCGAACGACACTGATCCGCGTGAAAAACGCAGATTTAAACTGATGTGACCCGGCGGAATAGGCACAAAGAACACACGACTAACACGGCAAGAGACATAAACCCTCATGACCCCCCTGCGACTGCGATGTGACCCGGCGAAATAGGCACAAAGAACACACGACTAACACGGCAAGAGACATAAACCCTCATGAGCCCCCGCGACTGCGATGTGACCCGGCGAAATAGGCACAAAGAACACACGACTAACACGGCAAGAGACATAAATCCTCATGAGCCCCTGCGACTGCGATGTGACCCGGCGAAATAGGCACAAAGAACACACGACTAACACGGCAAGAGACATAAATCCTCATGAGCCCCTGCGACTGCGATGTGACCCGGCGAAATAGGCACAAAGAACACACGACTAACACGGCAAGAGACATAAATCCTCATGAGCCCCTGCGACTGCGATGTGACCCGGCGAAATAGGCACAAAGAACACACGACTAACACGGCAAGAGACATAAATCCTCATGAGCCCCTGCGACTGCGATGTGACCCGGCGAAATAGGCACAAAGAACACACGACTAACACGGCAAGAGACATAAACCCTCATGAGCCCCCGCGACTGCGATGTGACCCGGCGAAATAGGCACAAAGAACACACACGACTAACACGGCAAGAGACATAAATCCTCATGAGCCCCTGCGACTGCGATGTGACCCGGCGAAATAGGCACAAAGAACACACGACTAACACGGCAAGAGACATAAACCCTCATGAGCCCCCGCGACTGCAATGTGACCCGGCGAAATAGGCACAAAGAACACACGACTAACACGGCAAGAGACATAAACCCTCATGAGCCCCCGCGACTGCGATGTGACCCGGCGAAATAGGCACAAAGAACACACGACTAACACGGCAAGAGACATAAACCCTCATGAGCCCCCGCGACTGCGATGTGACCCGGCGAAATAGGCACAAAGAACACACACGACTAACACGGCAAGAGACATAAACCCTCATGAGCCCCCGCGACTGCGATGTGACCCGGCGAAATAGGCACAAAGAACACACGACTAACACGGCAAGAGACATAAACCCTCATGAGCCCCCGCGACTGCGATGTGACCCGGCGAAATAGGCACAAAGAACACACACGACTAACACGGCAAGAGACATAAACCCTCATGAGCCCCCGCGACTGCGATGTGACCCGGCGAAATAGGCACAAAGAACACACACGACTAACACGGCAAGAGACATAAACCCTCATGAGCCCCCGCGACTGCGATGTGACCCGGCGAAATAGGCACAAAGAACACACGACTAACACGGCAAGAGACATAAACCCTCATGAGCCCCCGCGACTGCGATGTGACCCGGCGAAATAGGCACAAAGAACACACACGACTAACACGGCAAGAGACATAAATCCTCATGAGCCCCCGCGACTGCGATGTGACCCGGCGAAATAGGCACAAAGAACACACACGACTAACACGGCAAGAGACATAAACCCTCATGAGCCCCCGCGACTGCGGGGGCTCATGAGGGTTTATGTCTCTTGCAGCTGGGCAGCGGTCATCTCGCCCCGGCAGTTAAGGGGTTAATTCAAGGGGGTTTGATCTGTGTCAGTCCTGAGCTGCAAGGAAAATCAGTTCCAACAAAGACAGAAACATGCCTAAAAAGGCCTTTAACAATACCTTAAGTTTATATTTGTAAAAAATGATGATGATGATGGTAATAATAATAATAATAATAATAATAATAATAATAATAATAATAATAATAATAATAATAATCAATATTAATTAATTCATTTATTAAGTTTCTCGATCTCGGGGTTGAAACACGAACCGTTTTAAAATGGGCATACAGACATGAATTCAGTGAAAAATCTCGCAAAAGTTGTATTCTTGTCTGTATATAATTATGTCCATTTTCGAAAAAGGGGGTTAACCCGAAATTTGATAAATTGTGTTGTAACTGTCCTTTCGAAGCGCATTTTTTTAAACGCATTTGGCAGTCGCCTTTTGGTCCAGATTGTGTGTCTTAAGCTGTCATACGATCTTCAATTGACTTATCTCAGACGTCTAAACTCGATCCTAGGGCTCTGTGTCGTAAGGTCTACAGACTGGTGTGTTTTATGTGTTTTAAAAAGCAGACGAGTAAAAGAAATGCGGAATTTGTGGAATCATCGAAAACATTTTATTACATTATTTAAAAATGTACTCACCAGCGAATGCTGCGGCGATGAAAAGAACTTCCCTCATTAGCACCGACATGCTATCACTCAGATGTGTCAGCGAAAACTATAATACAAAATCCTCCGTCTAAGCAAAACAACAAGAAACGATGCGGCTACAGTCGGCACTTAATTAATAAAAGTCTTTTTCAATCAGCTAATAAGTGTACGCTAAAATGCCAATGGTCAACCGTTGAAAAAGGCAACCAGCAACTGATCGTTTCTTACGCGGCTCTTGCGGTTTTTATACAGTGGGACTGCCGCCGAACGATGAACGCACGTATCGACACTTTACACATATCCGGGACGTTAGGACACAGCGCGCGAGAAGTCATCGGGCCGATATCGGCTGCAGTGGGCCCGCGCACTTTCGTGCGCGAGCCCACTGCAGCCATCGGCCCGATGGTCTTTTGCTCACCGGTGCCTGGATGACTGCCGTCTGCTTTCTGTCTTGGGCAGTCCTGCCTGCGAACGGTGATCCGAATTGATTGTTACCTCGTTACTTTTTATTTCCTGGGCAATCTCCGCCGCGGTCAAGGGTTCGCTGGTTGGACAAGGATTCATGACCGTTGTTTGTTTTGCTGCGGCCGACCTTCTTGTCCAGGAATCTTTGGTTAAAAAAAAAAAAAAAAAAGTCCCTGACACGGTTCTTCTGCCCTTGTTATTGGCAAAAGGCGTTATGTCTGTTTTTATGAAAAGCGATATTTTCAGTGAAATAGGCATTGAAAATCTCGCTTTTCACAAAACGGACATAGTGGCTTTTACCAACGGCGACAGGTTTTTGTGGCAATTCGTTACTATTTTTCATCAGGACACTTTTCGTGTAGGATTCCTGGGCAAATGTTGGAATTTAGTTCATGCAGGAACCTGTCTTTAAAAAAGTGAATATACAGGTTTATTGAGGACAGTGTCAGTTCTCTAAGACGTTTATGTAAGATCAGACAGGGCGTTTTTGTCCGCCAGAGTTGGGTTTTATTTTTTATTTCTTTAAATTTTATTTTTTAATTTTATTTGAACCCTTTCAGTACCAGCTGATGCAGACTGGGTTTCCGTCTGCAGTCGTCACTGATTCAACACCAGAAAGCCTGTCTCAGGAACATGGATTCAAAGTGGTGTCGGCAAGAGGTATAGATCCTCTTGAGCCCCTGCAACTGCGGGAGCTTATGAGGATCTATACCTCTTGCAGTTGGCTGATGTTCACATTTTCTTGGCACTGAACGGGTTAAATAAAGCATAGAAGGGTTTGAGTTTTACCTTTTTTTCTTTTATAATATAAAGCTTTCTGGTGAAATCCTGAGTCGTGACAACTTTACTGTATTTGTTTATGTGAATATTAACAGAACAATTTTTGTCGAGTTTTGTTTGTTTCTCTTTGTGTATTTTCCCCCCTCTCTACTTCCCAAAGAAAGGGCTCACGTTGTGTGCTACACCGGTTTATTGCAGATCGATGGAAGGGTCATGAAAATGCATTGAATGCTTTTGCAAAGCCATTACAAACCCTCCACACCCAAGTGTTCAGGCTTCTGGGAACCATTGGCCGGCTTTTCAAGTAAGTATTCGTGCGGTCATGGCCAGTACGCCCAGGGCACACCGAACGAACCAATCTTCGCCAAGTTTTCGTGAGATTTTATGCAACTGCGCAGTGCCGGTATGGTGTGGTGTATCTACGGTTACTCGCACTTGTGAACTTACAACTCCTACGTCATCTAATCATCGCAGACGTAGATTGAGAGTATTCTGCCCTGTGGACTTGAATACAAATGACGGTCGTGAGGTATCGTTTACGCAGATTAACTTGACTCCCAAAAACGAATGCGAGCGAAGTCATGGCGGGTCATGGCATGTAACCAGATTGTACTACAAACACAGACAACACTCCAAACATCTCTAAGAGGCACAGATCTTCATGAGCCATCTGGGCTCATGAGGACCTATGCTTCTTGGATGTGTTTTAAGCGATTTCGCTCCCGCCGTGATTTCGCTCTCGTTCGTGGTTGGGAGGCAGTCCTTCTTTGCAAACGTATCTCACTAGACCAGTTAGTAAGTCCAAGCAAGATTTTCATTTATTTATTAACCCTTTGGATGCCGGTAGAGGTTTTTGTCCCGATGATTCCTGGAGGAATCATCGCGACAAAACTGATACTGACATGCAAAGGGTTAAAGTTCACACTCTCACTTCTCAAGTACAGCGGCGAACACCGCCCAAACGCAAAGCCTTCATGAGGGTCCATGCCTCCTGGTGGACTCGGTCATACAGAGGGTGCGGTAGAGACAAGCGTAAATAAGTACACAGTGCGTATCAACGCACAGTATTTCAGTATTTCTCCTGGTCAATGTGACAACTTCTTAGGGGTGGATCAAAAGGCGGGACCGGGTGGAGGTGGGCGGGGAGGGGGGGGGGGGGCGCCGGTCGTTCCAACTTATTGTTTGGGACCTTCAACCTGACACAAAATGACTCCCGACGCAAGGCTTTGATTCCCAGTGTGTGTGTGTGTGGTGGGGGGGGGGGGGGGGAGGGGGTATCGAAAACGGGAGAAAGGAATGGGGGGGGGGGGGGGGGCGGGGGGGGGGGGGGAGCCGTTCGGGGTTCCAGACTAAACAAAGGCTAGTGCTACTTTTAACGGGATGGGGACTTCCATCTGTCGCTGATTTCGTCCAGGTGTGTGTGTTGGGGGGGGGGGGGGGGGGGGTGGGGGGTGGGCTCATCTGGCAGTCTGTCTGTCGCTCCGTCGCGTAGCGGCTGGTGGTGTTGCTGGGGCCGGGTAGGTGGTGGTGGAGGCGGGTGGTGTGGCAGGGGGACCGTCGCTCTACTGCATCCAGGCTGTGGGTACTTATTGTGCTAAAGAAAGGTGACTAATGTAGCATTTTAAAGAATTTGTGTGGCCTGGAAGGGGGGGGGGGGGTCTAGACCTCTCCCCCCCTCTCCCCTCAAGATCCGACCCTGCTTCTTGTAACGGAAAGAAATAAAATACCGTACATAGATGCACATCGTGAAAACGCATTACTATCATTATACGAAACGGCGAGACCCCCCCCCCCCCACCCCCACCCCCCACCCTCATCCCAGTAAGGAAAGCGTCCTCGGGCCGCCATCGGCTGTGGTGGGCTCATTACGACCAACGTACGACCAACGTAGTGGGCCCACCACTGCCGACGACGCTCTGAGGACATTTGCTTACTGGGACAGTGTATGGTATGAGAATGATGGTTTGCGCGCGAGGGGACTGACTCGCAGCAACTGGACACGCACTCGACAGGCGCCTATGCATTTCCGAGTCTCTACCCCAGCCGGTGCATTTAAACCTCTTCCTCGCCACCGAACGCATATTATATTTTTGAAATATTTGTGTTCGCTCAAGACCAAGTGCCACAATCGTCCAAGCAGCATGGACACACTGGTCTCAGCAAGAGACCCAGATCCTCACGATCGTGGGAGCGCATGAGGATCTGTGTCCTCTTGGGGTTGGATCGCCTTTCTCGGCAGTGAAGGGGTTATATCCGTTTACCAAAGAGAGGTAGAGTTTCACTGATTTTTCTTCCGTGACACTGACATCCTTTCTAGCCGCTCGTAGCTGAAGCTGGGTTAACTCATTCTACCCCAACACCGAAAACCCAAAATTTTGCCGTTGTTATCTGAAGACTGCATTGCAGTGCAGGACACAGATCGACCATGATAGTTCAAGGGTGATGCGGCCAGAATAGCTTGGCGCCCATAGGCGCCAAGCTATTCTGGCATCACCCTTGAACTATCATGGTCGATCCTTATCTTGCTGTGGTGTGTCTGGGGTAGAATGAGTTAATATAGTTCGTTGACCTGTGCTAAGATGTTTGCCATGTCATATTTGTATGTATTTATAAATTACTCAGATGACCAAGGCAAATGCACGAGTGAGAGCTTAAAATCCTGCGCCAGCCACTAAACAAGGTGCTCCGCTGTATCAACTTGGTGAATCCGGCGCAGTCGTAGCAGTAATCAATGTAAAATTACAGATAAAACCTTTATTATTTATTTATTTACGGACGAACCACATTGTTATCAACAATTATTGTGAAACTGAAACACATTTTCCCGACGCGGTTCACATTATCACTATTAACTTGCAGTGCGCGAAAGGCCGTCGGGCCTACATCGGCCGCCCGGCGTAGACCCGCCGCACAGCCGTGCGCGGGGGTACGGCAGCCGACATAGGCCCGTTAACAGATTGCGCGTTGGAAATTGCTCCCTCAACACCAAAACAACGTGTTAACCGTGTTTTGTCAGTGTAAGATTATGTTATTTCCGGTGATGTTAACTGTTGTCCGCTGTGTGCTGTTTATTTATTAATGTTTTAGCCGCGGTGCATATTTTTTAATAAATGTATCTTGGTGTTGAGGCCCAAAACTGTGTCTGAAAATGACTGAAAACTGAGGGGGGGGGGGGGGGATGGTGGGGGAGGGGGGTAGGGGGTGGAAGGGGTTGCAGATTGACAGATCGACTCGGATGTTTATTTATATTTATTTTTGTATATTATTGTTGTTGTTGTTTTCGTTTTCGTTTTTTTTTTTTTTTTTTTTGTTTTTGTTTTTGTTTTGTCACGCTGGCATGGAGAAATGCGCGACCGGAGTAACACGCGAAAGTGACTTTAATGCCAGATTGACCCGGGGGTCAATGGGTGGCCCATCTGGCGTGACAGACATTTCTGGAATGATTCTTAGGATCAGCTTGGTATGTTACTGACATCGCTATAGTAACTTTTAACCCTTTGTCTGTCGGTAGCGGTTTTTGTCGCGATGATTCTGTCATCCAAAGTGTAAAATGCGAGTACTGAAAACCTCTCCTTGCAAATGTCGTCTGCACAGTGACACCAAGGCGGCATACGTAATTTACCCTCGTGAAGAGCTAAGGCGTGTCGTGGAGAATGTCACGTTACCGTTGGGGAATGTTGAGGGCCTTTTAGTTAATTATTTGTAAAGATAATTGCGTGCCGTTATTTCTACATCAGAGTAGCCTGCTTAAGTTGCAAGTACCATCGTCGACGGAACGCTGTGACCCTGCTTTTCCCCTCCTTTCTCCGTTTTGTGGTGCGGAACACGGTCCTACACAGTCAGCAAGAGGCATATATCCTCATGAGCCCCCGCATATGCGGGGGCTCATGAGGATCTATGCCTCTTACGCCTACTAATGACGCTTTGATATAGCAATAAGAACTTGATGGTGTGACCGTTTATAGGTTTGTAGGTTTATGATATGTGCTACTAAGCAGGAAGGATAGACTTGCTCTCTGATCCCTAAACTGTGACAAGACCCATATTCTAGAATAAATGAGCACACAGAACAACTGTCTACACATCTGTTACTCTACCCCCCCCCCCAAAAAAAAAAAAAAAAATAAATAAAATAAAATAAAATAAAATAAAAAAATAAATAAATAAATAAATTAAAAAATAAATAATTAAATAAATAAAAAAATAAAATAAATAAATAAATAAATAAATAACAAAAATAAAAAGAAATAAAATAAAAATAAAAATAAATAAATAAATAAATAAAACAAAGAACAAACAAACAAACAAACAAACAAACAAACAAACAAACAAACAGAACCAACTCAAAAAACAAAACAACAACAAAAACTGTTCTTTTTATCTTATGAGTACACACATCAAGGGAAATCACTCAACGTTGGTCAAACAAACAGTGTTTTCCCTGGACCCCTTCATTAAATCTTCAAATCGCTGGTCCGCATTTAAAAAAAAAAAAAAAAAAAAAAAAAAAAAAAACATAGCACAAAGCACAATGACGAGGAAAAAAAAAGGCGTCATCATTCGAGTCATCAGGAACACCGGAGTGTTAACGATGACTCGAATGTCGCATTTCTTTTGCTCGTCAGTATTACACAATTTTAACAACAAAGTCTTTCTGACTGATCAATTGTATGGCGGCCCAGCGTTGGGCGGTAATTTCCCTTAGTGTATCTGTACTGTATCCAGCTGTGTTTGCCTCGCCTGTGGTCCGGCTGTGTTACTTATGGCACTGGCGGCCATTTGTACGTGAAGCCTATGGTGCCAGCTTGGACATTGCGGGCCACGAGTTCTATAGTTCAAGTTCTATACAATCGTTCAAGTTCTATACAATCCCCGCTGTATGCTGGCCCAAATTAACCCATTTAGCCCCAACGCCCTGTGAGCAGGAGGTGGCTGGACTATGATAATTCAAGTGTAGTGCCAGATTAGCTTGGCGCCTGAAGGCGCCAAGCTAATCTGGCACTACCCTTGAACTATCATGGTCTATCCATCTCTTGCAGCTGGTACATAATCGTTAAGTGACACCTCCAAAATATAAGAAATGTGGCCTTGACGCTAAACGGGTTAACACTAACCAACATCTCTCTCTCTTGGCTTGACTTCGCGAACGAAGATTTTATAGGAGTTGCCCACGACGTCTGCAGGCTTGTTCGTGGCTGCGGAGGCCAATCCGGGACAGGCAGGTTCGACCGCAGTGGCTGCAGGGGAAGGTATGGCCAGGGTTCTGAGTTGCGGCATCTCTGTTTTTTCTCCGGAGCCGCTTGTCCTTAAGGCTAGCTCTGCGAGAGTCCTCAAAGGAGACAGCTGCCTTGTAAATGGTGGAGCGCCAGGTGTCACGGTCCACAGCAAGCGAAGACCACTGGTGGTGGTCGATTTGGCAGGCACTAAGTGACTTCTTGAGACAGTCTTTGTATCTTTTCTTTGGTGCCCCTCTGTCACGGTGTCCAGTAGCAAGCTCGCCGAACAGGGTGATCTTTGGTAGGCGATGATCCTCCATCCTGGAGACATGCCCCGCCCAGCGGAGCTGTGTCGGCAGCAGCAAAGCCTCGATGCTCACAGTTTCCGCCTGTTCAAGGACCTCGACGTTGGTGACATAGTCACTCCAGTGAATGCCCAGGATGGTGCGCAGGCAGCGCTGGTGAAAGCGTTCGAGGAGTCGTAGTTGGCTGCGGTAGAGGGCCCAGGACTCGGAACCATACAGCCGGGTGGTGAGGACCACAGCTCTGTACACGCTGATCTTGGTGCCTGTTTTCAGCTGTTGATTGTGCCACACCCGCTTGAAAAGTCGCCCGAAAGCGCTGTTCGCTTTTGCCAGCCTGCTGTCAAGCTCCTTGTCCAGCTTGGCGTCCGACGTGATAATGCAGCCAAGGTAAGTAAACTGGTGCACTGACTTTAGTTTAGACTCGCCAATGGTGATGTGAGGAGGACGATACACTGTCTTGGGTGCCGGCTGATGGAGGACCTCTGTCTTTTTCAGACTGATCTCGAGTCCAAAGAGCTGGGCAGCGTCTGCGAAGCAGGACGTGATGCGCTGCAGGGCTCTCTCTGTGTGTGCAACGAGGGCAGCGTCATCAGCAAAAAGCAGCTCACGAATCAGTTGGTCTAGGGTTTTCGTGTGGGCCTGCAGTCGTCTGAGGTTGAACAGGCTGCCATCGAGACGATACATGATGTACACTGCATCGTCATCATCGAGGTCCACTGTGGCCTGCTTCAACATCATGCTAAAAAAGATGGTGAAGAGGGTCGGTGCCAGCACGCAGCCCTGCTTTACGCCGTTGAGAACAGGGAATGGTTCTGAGAGGTCATTGTTGAGTCTGACCTGGCCTTGCTGGTCCTCGTGTAGCTGGACAATCATGCTGAGGAACTTTGGGGGACAGCCAAGTCGCTCCAGGATCTGCCACATGCCTTGCCTGCTCACAGTGTCGAACGCTTTTGTTATGTCGACAAACATTACGTACAGCCCTTTGTTCTGCTCGCGGCACTTCTCCTGAAGCTGTCTCAGCACAAAGACCATATCGGTGGTGCTCCTGTTTGCTCTGAAGCCACACTGGCCCTCTGGGAGGTGGTCTTCAGCGATGGCAGGTACCAGCCGATTCAGGAGCAGCCTTGCAAGAATTTTCCCAGCAATGGACAGCAGGGTAATTCCCCGATAGTTGGAACAGTCAGACTTCTCGCCTTTGTTCTTGTACAGGGTGATAATGACAGCATCACGGAGATCCTTTGGTAGTGTTCCTTCTTCCCAGCAGCAGAGAAAGAGGTCATGGAGCTTGTTGTGCAGTGCTGTGCCTCCATGTTTCCAGATCTCTGGCGGTATTCCATCAATGCCTGCTGCTTTGCCACTCTTAAGCTGGTGGATGGCTGTGAGGGTCTCTTCAGCGGTGGGCGGTTCGTCCAATTCAACCTTTACTGGAAGTTGTGGGATTTGTAGGACGACTGCTTCTTGAACAGTGCGCTCAGCGCTGAAGAGGCTCTGAAAGTACTCCGACCAGCGGTTCAAGATGGAGGTATTATCTGTGAGGAGTGCCTGGCCATTTGCGCTTCGCAGGGGACTTTGTACCAGGTGCCTGGGGCCATACACTGCTTTCAGTGCTTCGTAGAAGCCCCTGTAGTCACCATTGTCAGCGCAAAGCTGGGTCCTCTGTGCAAGTCTGGTCCACCACTCATTCTGGAGATCTCTGAGCTTGCGCTGGAGACTGCTGCAGACGAGGCGGAAGGCAGACTTCTTCACAGGGCAGGAAAGCTGGGCTAGGTGGGCCTGATGGGCGGCTCTTTTTTTTGCTAGGTGTTCCTGGATCTCTACATCGTTTTCGTCAAACCAATCTTTATTCTTCTTTCTAGCGAAACCCAAGACAGAGACAGAGACAGAGACAATAGACTCTTTGTTTATGATACGAATACGAATAGCTTTATTGCCCCAAGATGGGAAATTTGTTGATCGCGACAAACACGCGGAAACAAACAAACAAACAAACAAACAAACAAACAAACAAACAAACAAACAAACAAACAAACACAAACAAAACCAACGACAATGGGAACAATAAAAACAACAAAGTCTTAAAATTTTCATGGCGGCGTTTCGCTTCAGTTACGACCGAAAGCATCGTCAAATTGCAAAGTAGGCTACGCCTACTCCCATGATGCGAATTACGTTGCTACAGTGCACTCATTTAGTTTTTACTTTATCAACTATTTTAACCCATTTAGCCCCATGGCCGCATTTGCCAAATTTTAAGAGGTGTCATCCAATGACTGTGTACCAGTTGTAAGAGAGGGATCGACCATGATAATTCAAGAGTAGTGCCAGATTAGCTTGGCGCCATCAGGCGCCAAGCTAATCTGGCACTACTCTTGAATTATCATGGTCGATCCATCTCCTGCTGTAGGGCGCTGAGGTCAAGTGGGTTAACTTATTCTGCCCAACTTAAAGCGAGCTACTCCATGTGACTGCTAAAATTCTCCCGGACACAGCGGGCTATCAATATTGCCTTGCGTCACCTAAGACTTACCTACGGCCCTTCTTCTCACAACCCATGTGAGAATGCACATTTACCATAGGATTTCCACAGCTTTTTTAGCGTAACGGAAGAAACTCTCCTACCCTGCTGCTTGGAACGGAAGAGCCGAAAAGTCTTCATGATTTTACGACGTTCAAACTTCATAATTTAAAGCGAGCTACTCCAGGCAGTAAAGAGTTCACAGTTCGCAATGTCTCCTTTACTCAGTAGTATTCTAACACGTTTTACGATAATGCTGGAGAAAAAGTCTAACTTTACCCTTTATCATTCGGAGTACACCAGTGTGTGAAATAAGTTGACTAAAATAGTTCAAGGGTAGTGCCAGAATAGCTTGGTGCCTCTAGGCGCCAAGCTATTCTGGCACCACCCTTGAACTAGAGCCATTATCCTTATCTGTAAGTACTAGAATGTAGCTAATAATAATAATAATAATAATAATAATAATAATAATAATAATAATAATAATACATGGTATTTATATGGCGCATTTCTCATATTTATGATATAACTCAATGCGCAGGCGAAAAACGACGCACACACGCACGCACGCACGCACGCACGCGCACACACACACACACACACACACACACACACACACACACACACACACACACACACACACACACACACACACACACACTCAGAGTCTGCAGGGGGAGAGGGGTACAGAAAACCGTAGAAATTACACATAAGTCTGCGAGAAAAGGTGAGTTTTTAACTTTGCTTTGAAATGCGCAAGGGGGGAGGCATTTCTCAGCTCAGTCGGTAAGGAATTCCAAATTAAAGGAGCAGTACATCTGAAAGAGCGTTCACCGGCAGATTTGAGATGGTACTTTGGAATTTTGAGAAGTTTCTCTCCCGATGAACGCAGTGAGCGAGAGGGCTGGTAAGTGATCAGACTGGAGGAAAGGTATGACGGAAGACTGCCATCAAAGTGGCGGTATGCAAGGGTCGCAATCTTAAATCTTATAAATCTTATATATGGCAGTGTACAAATTTGAAGCGTTTAGCCTCAGTATGATAGGGGTTAATTTAATGAAGTTTAAATGTCGTAAAATGAAACACCTTTTTTTGCTCTCTTTCTCATTTTACGCAGGAAAGTCGGTTCCTTCCCTTACCCTAAAAAGTCATTTGAAAACCCCTGCTAGGCCGGGGTGCCCATTCACACGGATTATAAAAAGAAAAGTAAACAAGTTGAGGCAAGGCAATATTGATAATCCGTTTGTATCGGCGAATCTTTGCAAGGCGGCCGGCCATTGAGCAGATCGCTAGCACGCTGTACTTATATAGCCCTCTTGCCCAGCATTATCGTAAGAACATTTATGCATGGGAGATAGGGCTCGGAAAGCTGACGTCATCACGCTAGTCGTGGCGGCCAGTCTTGAGAGGATTCGCCGCGATTAAGGCCCTCATAGGGAAATCGCTGTCAGGACAATGTCAGGAAAGTCCTGACGTGCTATAGGCAATAACAGCAAGTCTTGCCATCACCGGAAACCGCTAACCAGAATCTGTTTTTGTTTGTTTCCAAAGAGGAAGAAACACATGAAGAAAAACGTGTTGAAACACTACTTCGTTACTATCTGTAGACTATTATAACCTGTTAAGATGGCGGGCTGACGCGCCGACGCTGCTAGGCAACGCGGAAAACTTCCCGAGCGTGAGCCCTATTGTAAACTATTAACCCTATACTGACTGGAGCAGGTCGCTTTAACCCATTTCCTGCCACTGTACGTATATTGCGTTTTTGAAATCTGTGTTCATCCAACGATCAAAAGCCACGACCGTCCAAGAAACATGACGTGGATTGCGGCGGTGGCTCATGAGGATCTATGTCTCTTGTAGTTGGAACGTGTTCATGTTTTTTTCTCGGCAGACAATGGGGTAAGGACCCGCTCAGCGGGCAAAAGGTTTCTCAATTGCAGCCGAAGTCGGCTTTGGTACGCCCACGCCGACAGCCAGGCACAGCGGACCGCTGAACTAAGGCCCACATCGGCCGGACGATATTTCGCTCACTTGACTTGGATATTGTCTGCGGCGGAGCTGATGTGGGAGGCATCCTGTAACCCTTTCATAGCCAGTGGACGCAGGTTGAGTTTTTGGGAATTATGGCAAATTCAACGTCAAAGATTCCCCATCCCGGCGTCAAATGAACTAAAAATCAAATTGGTTTCAGCAAGAGGTATAGATCCTCATGAGCCCCCGCAACTGCGGGATCATGAGGATCTATACCTCTTGCAGCTGGGTGGTGCTCAACTCTTCTCGGCAGTCAAGGGGCTAATGACCGCGCCTCGGTTACAGGAAGTGGAAGTACCGGATGACAGTTCAACCGAGTAGTGTCTCGGTCGACCCTTGAACTGTCATGGTCGATCAACTTGATCTACAATAAGGCGTTAGAGACGCACGGGTTAACTCATTCGAGACCGACGTGGCGCATCCGGAAACGCGCAACACTTATCGAATGCGTTTAGACACACCGATTTTGAGAGTCGCCGTGAATAGCACCGTTCCCCAGGATCGCCCCCGCGCCCAGGACGAATGTGGCGCTTGAAGTTTTAATGTGTCCTGAAAAGTGGCGTGGGACATAGCGCTCGCTTAACCCGCGCTGTGCGGAAAGGGGGAAAAAAAAAAAATCTAAACACCACCCACCTGCAAGAGGTATATATCCTCATGAGCCCCCGCAATTGCGGGGGCTCATGAGCATCTATGCCTCTTGCTGACGCCTTTTTGAATCCATGGTTCCTTAGGGGGGGGGGGGGGCTAGAACATTTTGGTGTTAAATTAACAAAGAATGCAGTAACACAGTCTGCGTCAACTGACACTGAACGGGTTAATTTTTAATGCGTCCTGTGGGGTGGAAAATTGTCCTGCGACTCTTTTTTTTACTTTGTGACGCTAATGGATTTTTTTTTTTTTTGGAGGGGGGGGGGGGTGAGGGGCGGGGTGAGGGGGGGAGGCGAAGGGG
>BTPG01000006.1:162292631-162310479 GCA_036245525.1 Semisulcospira habei | reverse complement strand
GGGGGGGGGGTGGGGGGGGGGGGGGTGGGTGGGTGGGTGGGTGGGTGGGGGGGGGGGGATGTGGGGGGGGGGGGGTGGTTTCATGTCCTTCATTTTCAGCGGCCGAAAAATCAAACGACAGGGGGAGGGGGGGGGGGGGGGGGGGGGGGGGGGATAGGCACGCGTGTCCACCGTTCGCCAAAGTATCCAAAAACCGACACGGGGAGCGAGACCAAACACACCCGAAAATGGACTTTGTTATGACACTCCTGATCTGCAGTATAAAAATGGAATGTGCGTACCAGTTTATGTTCAGATGCACACTAAACGGCACTCTGTCTTGGACAATATCCTTTTTCACCGCCATTTTCCACTGCGACCTAAAGCTACCGGAAGTGTCGGGCGATAGTGAACCAAACTGCATACAAATCCAACCCATTTGAGATTTTTTTGCCATTTAAGAAGATTTTTTTTTTTTTTTCTCGTCTTTTTTGTTGTTATTAGACGCGGAAAATAAATATGCTTCAGCGGAATTGTGAAAGAATTTCCACGGAAATCCGCGGAAACGCGGAAGAATCCCACCCTGGGATAAGGATCGACCATGATAGTTCAAAGGTGATGCCAGAACAGCTTGGCGCCTACGGGCGCCAAGCTATTCTGGCACCACCCTTGAACTATCATGGTCGATCTGTGTCCTGCGCTGCAATGCGGTCTTGAGAGGACAGGGGCAAAATTTAAGGATTTTGGTGTTGGGGTAGAATGAGTTAAAGTTTACCATGGACGACGGACGGACGACCAGTGGCCCAGAACATAAACTCACTTTTGCTTCGCACGCACGCCAGCCAATAAAATGAAGATGATCATAGAATCACTTTACTTACCAGTTTGTAATTGGGGGCATTCCGCTGCCGTCCATGCACCCTCCTACCAGACGCACCCTCTGTGGCAGAGGCTGGGGGGCCATGATTCTGCAGCATAGATCCTGATGGGTTTGGACATCCTGCTGCCATCCGGCGCTGGGTGTGTGTGCCAGAAAGTCCTGAGCCGGTGTGACCAAAATGGTGTTGCTGAGAACATGTCCAATACAACCATGTAAACCAACTGACATTTTGAATCAGATTGATTGTACATTGCTTAACGTCCCGACAGCCACTAGGCTTTCTCAGGACGTGCCTGCACTGCTTGTGAAAAAAAACCCCACCTAAACAGAACATTGCCATGTATGTCGCCTGCCGGTCAAATACGTTAACTCATTCTACCCCAACACCAAAATCCTTAAATTTTGCCCCTGTCCTCTCAAGACTGCATTGCAGTGCAGGGCACAGATCGACCATGATAGTTCAAGGGAGATGCCAGAATAGCTTGGCGCCCGTAGGCGCCAAGCTATTCTGGCATCACCCTTGAACTATCATGGTGGATCCTTATCCTGCCGTGGTGTGTCTGGGGTAGAATGAGTTAAATAAACCTAACACATGGGGCCAAGACATAAAGCTAAGACCATTTAGCAACACACATCCAATATCAAGAGCTACAGGCAGTGCAGACAGTAGGGAGAGTTTTAAAAAGGCAAATTTATACAGGTGAATGGACAAAGGGTAGACAGAAACACATGCATGCCCCAGAATTGAGAGAAAAACCCACCCTGTGGGGCTGACCAGGGTGACCCTGAGAACTAAAAACTGGCAATACAGTAAAAAGCGATACTTCAGTTGCACATTCCTAAACGAGACCTGTTTGTGGACGTTCGTTCTTCGAATCGCGAGGCAGTTTTGCGAACGAGGATTGAAATCTGGCGCCATTTTTGTTTTTTTTAAAAAAAAAAGTCAACTGATAGTTACTGTGCATGCATGTGGCAAGTTAACACGTCAGAAAAAAAAAAAAAAAAAAGAAAGAAGAAACAAAATCGCGTGGCAGATTGACCTTGTAATGGGGTTATTGAACGAATTCCTTTCATTGAAGAAGAAAGCTTTTGTTAAAATCGTGGGGTTCTATTATCATTTACTACAAGACTCAACGGTCAGGCCCGGCCGGTGCGGCCGAAGACACGTTTGAAAGCAGACGCCTTATTTTTCTGGGCCAAACGGGTACGGGGATTGGAGGCATCTCTCAGTTAAATAACTGCACTGAACAAGTACATTTGGGCGTGCTCTTAACTAAGAAATATTGCATAAAATACCTCTGCAAATGCGAGAGAATGACCGGTGCGTCCGTTGGAGACGAAAGACGTTTAAGCAAGGGAAGGAACTCCGTTCATCGGTGTTGGACCAATCAAATTGATCTGAAAACACTCCGGCCGCTTCCGTGTCCACACACAGGCCCAGGGCATCCCTGAAACACAACGATGAAGTAAATCTGTTAAAATGGGCACATCGTATTTTGATATTTTTTTCTGAATTTTGAATGAAAGATAATACAGAAACAACCCTCAGAAAAAATGGGTTTCTGATCTGGCCACCCAAAATTTTACACCGACCCAGATTGCATAAGGATGGTAAAGAAAGTAACCCAGTTCAGTCATTTGGTGTACGCACACACACACACACACACACACACACACACACACACACACACACACACACACGGCACACACACATACGGCGCTTGGCGCCAAAAAGACATTGTCTAGCAATGTTTGCGCAACTCAGTAGACGTGACGTCATTTTTATCGTGTTACTTCTTTGCCAGAATTTCTGCGCCGCACGCCATAACGTCATGCGCATGCTCCGGAATGCGCTCCGACCCAGCCCCATTTCAAAGTCTACCGTATTTTCAATACGGTAGACATAAAAAAAAAAAGAAAAAAAAAAAAAAGGGAGGGGGGGGGGGGGGGAATACGCTGAGAAAAGACTAGAACAAAATTATTAATTTTATTAAATTTTCTTTGAAATGGACTGATAAACCCTTTGTCTTCCCATCTATATGTATCTGATCAGGTTATTGAAATGTTCTCTTTGGTGTGTATTATTTCAGTATTGTGTGAATGTGCACGTTTACTTATGGATGAGTGTATTTGAATGCCGCCTGTCCTTTATCGTAGTCACTTAGGCCGGATTAACTATACCCAGTGCGCTCTTGTGGGCATGTTGCGCTGTATAGGAGTCATATGTTATCATTGTTAATAATAATAATTATGATAATAATAATAATATTAATAATAATAATAATAATAATAATAATAATAATAATAATAATATTTATTATAAGCAACGTAGTGGCCTTAGTTTGTTTGTTTACTAAATTTCCAAAAGATTTGTAACACACTGTCCTTCTTTGTTTTTCTACTTTGAGCATAAAGTTACTACATTTTCCATAGGGTAATGCACTTTCCATATTTGTTTGTCTACTTTGAGCACAATGTTGGCACTAAATGTGTCATAAGTAACGCTCTGCTCATCTTTGGATAACTTCAGCACAAAATTACTACATTTTACACACAAAAAAACAAACAAACAAGTAACGCAGTGTCCTCTTTTGTTTGTTTGCTTTGAAAGTACACAACCAGTTAACCCTTTCTCTGCCTCTGGACGTACATTTTGTTATGAAATCTTTTCTTATTCAACGACCAAAAGCCACCACCGTATAAAGGGGCACGGGTGCAAAAATGTTCTCAGCAAGAGGCATAGATCCTCATGAGCCCCCGCGACTGCGGGGGCTCATGAGGATCTATGCCTCTTGCATTTGGATCGCGTTGATTTTTTTCCCGACAGTGAAGGGGTTGGAAAAAAAAAGAACAGTGCGTTACTTATCGGTGGAAGCAAATGGTAAGGCGTAAGTTACTACAGAGAAACAACACAATGCATGAACATGGGGACTTGTTATTTTGATTATGGCTGCTTACTTGGCGGTTCAGCAACGATCTCCCCTGTATTCTGCCCTGGGTCAGCCACCGGCACAATGCCCTCACTTATATTCACATTTGGCGCTGTGACAAAAAAATACGACACAAACTGAACACTGGTGCACGATTCTGGCACTACCTTGAAGCTTTACGTCTCTTTATTTTGTCCGCCTGTCTCTATGTCGAGTGGTCCGTCAGCCTGTCCGTCCGTCTGTCCGTCCGTGTGTCTGTCTCCTCTCTCTCCCTCGAGCAGCAACGGCAAGCATGAAAAATGACACACGTGCTAACTGCTTCTTCCGGCTTTGAGAAATACTGAAAGTTTCATTTAATTTCATTTCATTTCTCTATCAGGCGGGCACGCAAGCAGGCACGCACGCACGCACGCCATGCACGCACGCACACACACACACAGACCTCTCTGCCTGTATTCCAGTCGCAAACGGACAACAGCAGTCTGTTCTTGTCAGTTCGCTGATGCACGCAGAGCCGGTTGTATTTTCCTTTGGGCTCAAGCGATTGACCCTTTGGCTGTCGGTAGCGAGTTTTGTCGCGATGATTCCTGCAGGAATCATCGCGACAAAAACCGCTACCGACAGCCAAAGGGTTCAAGATTCACTTAATTTTGCTTTACGTGTACTTACACATAAGAACTGCGCCGGGGATGGACCCGTACACGCTGGCACCACTGGCGGTCGTGGTTTCCGCCATCGGCGGGTCTGGCTCTGTAAATTCACATAATTCGTGTACATTTCAGTGTAATTAAAAATTATCATTCGGAGTACACCAGTGTGTGAAATAAGTTTGACTAAAATAGTTCAAGGATAGTGCCAGAATAGCTTGGCGCCTCTAGGCGCCAAGATATCCTGCACCACCCTTGAACTAAAGCCATTGGTCTATATCTCAGTTTATCTGTAAGTACTATAATGTAGCTTGCATATGGCAGTGTACAAATTTAAAGCTTTTACTGAGCCTCAGTATGATATGGGTTAAACACATTTCTTTGTTTGCTGTCTGACAATAACTCAGTGGTGCTGACATCACCAAATAAGGTCGAAAAATGTGTTTTTGTCAACAAACGTTGTGGAAAAAGTTATAATTGGAATATTAAAGCGAATTATTTTGTGTGTTTTGGAAAACTCTCATAAAACTGCACGTTTCTACAGTATGAACGACGATAGAAGAACAAAACTTGTACTGTGAGTTGATACGAAAAACTGACCCGAGATTTCACTGACACACAAAGTTGCGTGATTTCCCTCCAACAGAGCCTGGGGTCAGTTGCCTGAGCGAGATTGAAATCCTGCGCGTTTCACACATCACTGTGCTCCGCTGTTAGTGGTATGTGCAGGATTTTAAGCTCACTAATGCAACTGATCTCTGGTTCTCTTGTTACCAACATATCATATAAACAAAATTTATTTTAACCCCTTCCCTACCGCTGGACGGATATTGTGTTTCTGAAGCCTTTGCTAATTCAGTCAACCACCAAAAGCCACAATCGTCCAAGGCACGTGGATACACGTTGGTCTCAGCAAGATGCATAGATCCTCATGAGCCCCCGCAGTCGCGGGGGCTCATGAAGATCTATGTCTCTTGTAGTTGGATTACGTTCACGTTTTCTCGGCAGTCAAGGGGTTATTAATTCGAGTCGATGTTGTATTCGGCTGGTTTACCTTCAGAGAACACCAGTGCTAGGAATACAGTCAGGATGCAGCAAAACACAACTCGATTCATGACAGGATTATTGGCACAGTCACTGCCCCACAGGTCAACTGAAGCATAATAAAATTCACGGTTGAGACCCTCTGCATCCGGAAAGCATAGGCACAACTCCCAACATTTACAAGAGGCATAGATCTCGCATGAGCCTCAACAGAGTGCGGGGGCTCATGAGAATAATTATGTGTCTCTTGCTGGCTCGAGTTACCTCTGTGACGTTTATATGTATATATGCAGAAAGCGTCGCATGTTCTAAAATGAAGGCTAAATTACAGATTCGGAGACAGATCAACCATTTTAGTTCAAGGGTGGTGCCAGAATAGCTTGGCGCCACAGGCGCCAAGCTATTCTGGCACCACCCTTGAAATATCATGGTCAAATTAATTTCAAGCAGTAGTGTATCAGTAAGAAAATGGTTAACACATGATCGTCAAATACCAAAAAGTCACTAAACCGGGCGCAAGTAATGATAATAATAATAATAATTACGGTATTTATAATGCACTTATCTTATAATAATTATAACTCTAAGCGCGCACTCACAAAATCACGCACGCATGAGCACGCTTTTAACAATGACTCACATACCACAAATACATTACGACAGTCAGCTGGGGGTGAGGTGTGTGTGGCGTTAGAGTGCTAGAACTGTTGAAAGAGGTGAGTTTTCAGTGAAGGCGGACTGGAAAGAGGAGGGAGAGGGTTTCTGACGGAGAGAGAGTGGGCGAGTGTTCCAGGTGGATGGACCGCAGACAGAGAAGGAGCGGGGGCCGAAAGCGCTAAGTTTGGTGCGAGGGATGTGGAGGCAGCGGAGAGGGTCGGAGGCAGAGCGGAAAGGAGTGTAGGGGTAAAGTAAGTTGGAGAGATAGGCGTGAGTATCAAGATAGCACCATAGAAAATGCATTATACTTTAACTCGTCCGAGACGAGCCGTATGCGGATACACGGCTATTCCGCGCTTAGTATCCGTATACGGCTCGTCTCAAAAGAGTTAAATAGTTTCAAGTAAGAGGCCTCAGAAGTCAGAACTCGTTCGTTAGGTTTACGTGTGCTCTCCCGTCGACATCTCGCCCTCCCCTCTCTTTCCCCCCTCCATCCTCTTTTTCCCCTCCCCATCCTCCTCTTCCTTTGTCCTCTTCTTCGTCCGTTTATTCTCCCTCTTCCTCTTCTGGCTCATCCAACCTAAAACTGTGTCTGTTCAATGCACAGTCGTCTGTCTGCAAAGATGGCAAAGCCGACGTGATTTCAGATTTCATTCTAGACAATGACCTAGATGTTGTCGTGATCACCGAAACGTGGCTCAGCTCGGCTGGCGATGAACCCATCATCGCCAGCGTCACTCCGAGTGGCTACCGCCTGTCCTCCTTCCCGCGTGCTTCCAGAGGGGGTGGCATTGCCATCATCTACAGGGACTGTCTTTCTGCTCACTTCTCCTTCTCTCAGTCTCTACCTTTTGCTCATCCCTCCTTTGAATATGTCGAGGCCGTAGCAACACTCCCTGGCCAGTCCCTCATCTTCTCATGTATATATCGCCCCCCTCCAAGCTATCAAAACAAACTCACAAACACCATGTTCCTCACCGAGTTCGACCTCCTCCTCGACCACTACAACACACGACCCGGAAAACACATCCTTCTTGGTGACTTCAACTTCAACTTCGACAAACCCGACCACCCTGACACAAAACGCCTTTGCGCGTCACTTTTAAACCACAATCTCACACAACACATCACTAAACCCACCCACCGACTCGGCCACACCCTCGACTGGATCATCACCCGCACCTCCGATCAACTCTTCCTCGACTCTGACACCTCTTCTGTGCTTCCCTCTGACCACCTCGCTATTCTCGTCGCCCTTAACCTACCTCCCCCTAAAACAACCAAGGTCTTTGTCTCTCGTCACAAACTAAAATCTGTCAACCGAGAGAGCTTCTTCGACAAAGCTGTTGACCTTCTCTTGGACCCTGCCGCCTCTCCCGATCTTGCATCCCATTTCGATTCCTCCCTTCGAAAACTTCTAGACATCCACGCCCCTGTCACCACCTGCTCCATACCCAACCGACTCCCCTCCCTCTGGCTCACTGACGACATAGCTGAGGCCAAGCGCGAGCGCCCACAAGCGGAACGCCGCTGGCGCTCATCCGACCTCACCGTTCACAGTCAGATCTTCCAAACCACCAGATCCAAAGTCTGCAGAATGATCTCCGACTCCAAACGTAAACATCTTCAAAACAAAATCCTGGAATCCACTTCATCCAAAACCCTCTACGCTACCATGAACACACTCCTAAGCACTTCTAAAGACTCTCCTCTTCCCAAAACACACAGCAAAGAAGAACTCCCGTCCGCTTTTTCCACCTATTTCTCCGGCAAAATCCAAACTCTGCGCAACACACTCGACACTCTGCCTTCTCCGCCTTGCCTTCCTGACCCCCCCCCCCCCTTTTCCGGCACTCCCCTCTCGTCCTTCCGGCCCGTCTCTCAGGATGAAGTCCTCAAGACCATAAAGTCCATGACTTTCAAAACCTGCGAACTAGACCCCCTCCCAGCTTCTCTCTACCGGGACGGCCTTCCAAAACTGTTGCCCTTCATCACCGACATCATCAACACATCTCTAGAGAATGGCTCCGTCCCCGATATCTTCAAGTCCGCCATCGTCCGTCCTCTTCTCAAAAAACACAACCTCGACCCAAACGATCTCAAGAACTACCGCCCAGTCTCCAATCTCTCTTTCCTGTCCAAGCTTCTTGAGAAGGTTGTCCTCAACCAGCTCAATCTCCACCTCGCCGACAACCTCCTCAGTCCCTTCCAGTCTGCCTATCGCAAACATCACAACACTGAAACAGCCCTTCTACATATCCTAAACGACCTGCTCCTCTCCACCGACTCGGGCAACATCTCCCTTCTTACGCTACTCGATCTCTCTGCCGCCTTCGACACCATAGACCACTCTATCCTCCTCCACCGCCTTCACCACTCCTTTGGCATCACTGACTCTGCTCACTCCTGGTTTCTCTCCTACCTCTCCGACAGACAGCAGTCTGTCACCATCGACGGCGTCTCCTGCAACCCAGTCAGGCTCTCCTGCGGCGTTCCACAGGGGTCCGTCCTGGGTCCGGTCCTTTTCACACTCTACACCTCTCCCCTGTCCAACATCATCCAGTCTCACCACATACACCACCACCTCTACGCTGACGACTCACAACTACTAGACAAAGACAAATTCGACAACACTCAGTCACTACTGACTCGCACGGCCGACTGCTACGAAGACGTGAAAAACTGGATGACAGCAAACAAGCTCAAACTGAACGACGACAAAACGGAAGCCATGCTGGTAGGCACTCGCCAGAAACTTTCCCAGCCAACTCCCTCTCTCCACCTTCAACTCGACAGCACCAGCATCTCCCTCTCTGACTCGGTCAAGAACCTCGGCGCTATCCTCGATTCCTCTCTTTCCATGAACAGCTTCGTCTCCGCCACGGCCCAGGCATGTTATTTCCACCTCCGCCGCATCAGTCAGATCAGAAAATACCTCACTACCGAAGCTGCCACCAAACTCGCTGTTTCTCTCATCTTATCTCGCATCGACTACTGCAACTCTCTCCTTTCCGGCCTTCCTCACTCTACCACTCTCACTCTCCAGCGCGTCCAGAACAATGCTGCCCGCCTCGTCCTCAGAAAGAAAAAGTCCGACCACATCACTCCCCTGCTCAAGCTCCTTCACTGGCTCCCCATCCCCCAACGCATCCAATACAAGATTCTGTCTCTCTGCTACAAATCACTGAACAACTACGCTCCTACCTATCTCTCCAACTTACTTCACCCCTACACTCCTTCCCGCTCCCTCTGCTCCGCCTCCGAGCCTCTCCGCCTCCTCATCCACCAAACTCAGCACTTTTGGCCCCCGCTCCTTCTCCGTCTACGGTCCATCCACCTGGGACACTCTCCCACTCTCTCTCCGTCAGAAACACTCTCTCTCCTCCTTCCAGTCTGCCCTCAAAACTCACCTTTTTCAACAGTTCTAGCACTATATCACCATACTCCCCACCCCAAGCTGACCGGCGTAATGTTTTTTCACTATTTGTGGTAGGTGAGTCACTGTCTAAAGCGTGCGCATGCGTGTGCGAGTTGTGAGTGCGCGCTTAGAGTTATAATTATTATAAGATAAGCGCATTATAAATACCGTAATTATTATTATTATTAGAAGTGGCTGGAAAATAACCTTGAATGGGAAATGGCCATGAATACTTTCTGTGACGGTTCGCTGTTTCGTTCCTGCCGTTTACTGTAATTCATTTCTAACCGACGGGGTAAAACGGCTGTTCACAGGTCCACGAATTAACTCTTTGCGTGTCGGTAGCGGTTTTAGTCGCAATGATTCCTACAGGAATCATTGCGACTAAAACCACTACCGACACGCAAAGTTTTTTTTTTTTTTTTTTTTTTTTTAAAGAAGAAAAGAACAGTCCACTGACAGCGGCTACTCTGTGGTAAATATTTCGCGCAGAAGCTCTGTTTGTCAGGGGACAAAGTTTTTCGTGTAAGATTCTTGGACCTGTGCCAAAGCTACCATACAGAATCAGCTCACTGTCAACTTACATTTTTAGTGACAAAGTATGACAAAACGCGTAACATGCTCAAAATTAATATGACTTTACCTTCCAGGTTTTTTTTTACAAATGCCGTTCTGATCCTTCAGTAAGTTTCGCGTGAATGACGAGTCACTTCGGTCCCCAGCATCCTGACCGACGCCAGTGAGATGCGCAGGTTTTTGTACGCTCCCCTCTAAATGATCGTAATGACCGTTTTGTATGATGTACGAAGGGACTGGTAATTAATACGGAACGTTGTGATACTGAATAAAATGTCAAATGTTACAGGAGAGGCAGGGGCGGATCTGGGGGAAGGGGGGGGGGAGTTCCAGGGGTTCCGGCCCCCGCCCCCCCCCCCGGCCCAAAATTCTTTAACCCTTTCAGTGCCAACACCCTATGGCGGGAGATTGATTGGCCCTGATAATTCAAGGGTAGTGCCAGATTAGCTTGGCGCCTTTAGGCGCCAAGCTAATCTGGCACTACCCTTGAATTATCATGGTCAGTCCACCTCCTGCAAGTGGTACATAGTCGTTAAGTAACACTTCCCAAATTCGGGAAATGCGCCCAAGGCGCTAAAAGGGTTAGAATGCTATAACAAAGTCCCTTGTTGAGGGTGTTTGGAACCCGCACCCCCCCCCCCCCCCCCCCCAGTTTGATATTTTGGCGAATGGTGAGAGTCTTAACATGCACGCGCATTCTTTCTCCCCCCCCCCCACCCCGACCGCCCCCCCCCTCCTGCCCCCCCCCTCCCTTTTCGTCCCCTGGAAGCAAGGTCTAGCGCCCGGGGAGGCATTTTGTGTGAGGTTGACGGTCCAAAACAAAAAGTTGGACCCCCCTCCCCCCTCGAGGTAACTGATCCGCCGCTGAGAGGGGGTTACTCAACGCACAAAGCCTGACCAGATGTGCGTGTAGGCAATCACCGGGGAAAAGAGTAATTGTTGCCGTCAACGGGAAATGATCGGAGTGATAAAATGGATTTTCTCTTTTTGTCCTGCCTTAACAACAAGAAATTGTATTCTTCTTTTCACTAGCGGTGTCAGAGAAAAGGCACACAAGTAAAAGATGAGTTGTTTAACCCTTTGCAGGAACCATCGCGACAAAAACCGCTACCGACAAGCAAAGGGTTAACAGGCTGCTCATTGGGAACTCTCCTGTGCAGCTAAGGAGAAGAAGAACAGAATGAAGTCTTTAACTGTTTACGACATTTACGATAAACAAAAGTTAGAGCAACGTCCTGTTTAAATGTCTGAAATAACAGAATTGTTTGCTGTTCGTCTTCCGTTGGTAGCTGTGGTACATGTGCCTGCCCACAGGGATTGTGAAAAGACGGGTTAAAGCCACTGTCGTGGTTGACTCTTTGGCTGTCGGTATTGCTTTTTGTCCCGATGGTTCCTGCAGGAGATATCGCCGCGATCTGTTAGCCATTTCACTGCCTGCATCATATCCTGTTAAGTTTGATCAAGTGCCGTGCGCGCGTGTGTGTCGACGAGTGAGCGTGCGTGTGTGTGTGTGTGTGTGTGTGTGTGTGTGTGTGTGTGTGTGTGTGTGTGCGTGCGTGTGTGTGTGTGTGCGTGTGTGTGTGTGTGCGTGTGTGCCTGTGTACGTGTGTGTGTGCGTGTGCGTGTGTGTGTGTGTGTGTGTGTGTGTGTGTGTGTGTGTGTGCCGGTGTGTTTCTGTGTGTGTGAGTGCGTGTGTGTGTGTGTGTGTGCCGGTCTGTGTGTGTGTGTGTGTGTGTGTGTGTGCGTGCCGGTGTGTGTCTGTGTGTGTGCGTGAGAACTGAATGATCGTAACCCATTCAGCCCCGAAGCACGACGGCAGAAGATGCTTCAACCATGATAATTCAAAGGTAGCGCCAGATTAGCTTGGCGCCTGATGGCGCCAAGCTAATCTGGCGCTACCTTGAATTATCATGGTCGATCCATCTCCTGCACCTGCCATACGTAGTCGTAGGGTGACACTTCCATAATTTGACAAATGCAGCCGTGGGGTTGAACGGGTTAAGTTATTGTGCTAAGTGGCAGGGCTATTTGTCTGCCTGGTGTAATATCCCTTCACTGGGTGACAGCTGAATTGCCGATCAGTCTACAGTTCAGCCCATTTCATCTGCAAGAGACATAGATTCACATGTGCCTGTGGAGCGAGTCAATCCTCAGTAGCAAAACGTCTTCGGGCCCTCGACGGCCGCAGTGGACCCGCGCACAGTCGTGCGCGGGCCCACTGCGATTGTCGTGGGCCCGAGGACCTTCGGCTTACCGGGATGATACATGAGAGTGTATGCCTCTGGCTGATTGATCCCTTCAGTCGTGCCACAAAATGAGGGCGTTATTTTGGAGTTGGAGCATGTGACTGTTGTGACAGTTGGAAATGCCGGCTTCTGGGCCACAATGCAATAATTATTAATTATCAGATGTCAGTGGCACTGGCAAACTAGACGCCTGATTACGATGATAACTTTTAATTGCCAGCTGAAGATTTATTTCGTGCGTGCCCAGGGAAAAACGTGCATGACGCACGAATACATGTGATACACTCAGGCAGGAAAGACACGCGCGCAAACACACGCACACGCACGCGAGCACAGGCAGACACGCACCCACACTCACACACATACGCACGGACGCACCATAGAATAACAGTTTTGACTTCTGATGTCATCGTTTTTCTTTTTTTTCAGTTTCAAAAGAGTTTGGTGACATGGCTGTACACAAACACACCCACAGTCCACACACACACACACACACACACACACACACACACACACACACTGACGTGCGCACGCACGCACGCACACGCACGCACACACACACACAGGCACGCACGCACGCACACATGCACACACGCACATGCATGCACGCACACACTACACACAAGCACGCGCGCGCACTGTTTCATTGAATGGCTTGATATCCTATCTCCTCTTTTTCTTTTGACTCGCATTCGCTGACATGGCAGCGGAGACAACTGTTTGGAACACGTCTCTCACCCCACTGTTGGACTTTGCCGAAGTCTCAAAATAGGCAACAGCCCCGATTTTAGCTGCTACTGCAGAACCTTCAGAGACCTTGGGACCTTCAGCCTGAATCAATGTGTCACAACCAGCCATCCTTTGCATCGTTTCCTTTAGACAAATGTAAACAGCATCGGCGGCTGTATGCACAGGGGGCGTAACTGAACTGATCTGTGTGTAGTCACTGTCTTTTCTAAGTGTCTCCGGCCCACTGGCTGTTCTAGATGCAACTCGTAAACTGTCTGTTCCCTGGTCACAACCTGTGTCTTCTGCTGCACACAGTCTCAGACAATTGCCATCCTGCGCACTAGTATCCACAAGATCTGCTTTATTGCCCACCAAAATGACAGGCACCCTGCCGCAGAACTTCTTCACCTCAGGGCCCCAGAGAGTCTGGACGTTGCGGAGACTGAGGGGGTTGTGGAGATCGAAGCATATGACGACAATATCCTTGCTGAGGTAAAGGGCTGGGCGCAGTCTGTCCAGGTCTTCTTGTCCTCCCGTGTCCTGAACCATCAGCTCCACCTGCATTGATAACGAACAAAGTTCTGTGAACTTTTGAACCAGTAAACCAACTAATCAATAAGAAGAAAAAACTATCAATAACAAGAAAGAAACAAACAAAACAACAACAACAACAACACACAAAATTCCCCCCCCAAAAAAACAAAACAAAAAAAAAACAACAAAACAAAACAAACAACAACAAACAAACAACAACAACAAACAAACAACAAAAAACTACAAAAAACAACAAATAATAAACAAACAAACAAATAATAAATAACAAAACAAAACGATAACCAACCAACTAATCGGGGAAATTCCAACCAGTCAAACAAGCAAAGAAACAAAGCCGTGAAAATTTCAACCAATTAACTAACCAATCAAGAACGAACGAACAAACACACAAACAAACAAACAAACAAACAAACGAACGGACGAACAAACGAACAAACAAACAACAACCAACAACTAATCGGGGGAAATTCATATAAAAAGACAAACAAACAGATAAAACATGACATACCTGTTTGCCATTGACCGTGATGTTGGCGGTCTCCGTGTCGAAGAGAGTAGGGGTGTAATGGTCAGGAAAGTGGTCGCAGCAGTGGCGGCGGATAAGGGACGTCTTGCCACACTGTCCATCTCCCACCACCACCACCCTGTAGCGGCACTTCTCAGCCTCACTGGACGGTATGGCTTTTATCTTGTACTTGCCGCCTGCTGGAGAGAAAGCACAGTTCACACCACGCTTTGTCTCCCTGGCTGAACTGCTTAACCCATATCATTCTGATACACCCGTTGCTTGAAATAAATTTGACTGATAGTTCAAGGGGGGTGCCAGAATAGCTTGGCGCCTCAGGCGCCAAGCTATTCTGGACCACCCTTGAACTAAAACAGTTGACCTATCGCCTAATCTGTGATGTAGCCTTCGTAGGACAAAAAGCAACGTTTTACAAAATCAGACACAGGGTGTAATGGGTTAAATGGGAACTGTTAACACTTTGCATCCCTGAACTAAATGAATTCCATTATATTATAGAATTTTTCTCTTCGAGATAATAAAGTACTCTTATTCTTATTTAGTTCTGGGATGCAAAGGGGCTAAACAGTTGTCTGTTGCACACTGCTTGCCGTTTTCCTCGATTCGCTACCGCTGGTCAGCGGTAGCGAATCGACGAAGACAACCAGTGTTGTCAAACATATGATCGAATTTTTAAAAATCGACATTAGTTTGTGCACGGTATAACTTCCATTCGGATTCACACCGATACGGAATATTCTATTCCTAGTCGGCGGGAACGCTTACCGTCATTTACTTCGATGAACAAGTCATGCAGGAAAAGAACTTATTATTCTGTTACTAAGTGTTAGTATCAACCCATTACATCCCGATGCTGATTTTTAAAAATTTGCTTATTGTCCTATGAAGGTTACGTTACAGATTAGGAAATAGATCAACTGTTTTAGTTCAAGGGTGGTGCCAGAATAGCTTGGCGCCTCAGCCTGGCTGCCTTAAACACAGCCACATACCTGATCTATGTTAATGACTTGTGCCGGCTGCACTTTGTGCTACTAGTACCGGTGTTGGAAATTAATCACATTAACTACTTCACTGCAGAGACAAGGAGAATACTGACGACTGACCCAACTGTAAAGAGACATAGATCCTCATCTGGCACCCCGCCGGTTGCGGGACTGAGTTCATGCGGGTCTATGCCTCTTGCTGATAATACTTTTTGTCCATGTTCCTTGGACGGTTGGACGGCTCTTTGACGTTGACTGAATTGACCAAGATTTCAGAATTTCAGAAGCCGCCATAATCTGCGGCCACTGGCAGTGAAGGGATTAACCCCTTTAGTGTCAGCTGACGCAGACTGTGTTTCTGCAATCTTCGTTAATTAAAAAAACAAAAAACCCAACAAAAACAACCTAGATGTCATAGGAACTACATGGATTCAAAGTCATGTCAGCAAGAGGCATAGATCCTCATGAGCCCCCGCAGTTGCGGGGGCTCATGAGGATCCATACCTCTTGCAGGTGGGTGGTGTTCAAGTTTTCTCGGCACTGAACGGGTTAAACAACAACAACAACAACAACTTGACAACAACAAATTACCGTTGTACGCTGACGATTCTTTCTTGGAGTTCAATCTCCAAAGACGCACTCTCCAATTCACCATATTACACTGATTTGCGCGTATGCACAATTGCGGCAATCCGATGCAGTATGTCTCAAGAGCGTCTCTCACGGAATACTATATATTCAGGGTCTGATTGACTTATGACTCGGGGTGTGCACACTTTGAATATGATAAGCGGCGCAGTTGATGTGCACTCTAGTCGCTCAACCCCTTCCGCCTGTACTCGAGGCACAGAGTACCGTGAGCACCTGCAGCCTCACACGGGCTGTTGCGAATTGTGATCCCTGCCGTCTGCCTTATTTATTTTCACCACTCTACTCCTCAGAAACAGGATGCACATTTTTACAACGCGTCAGTCACATCGTTAGCTGTTTCAGGCCGCCAGCTCATACTAGACGTTCCACATCCAGGATATTCGGCTTAAAGAGTAGTTATACATGTTAACCCTTTTCATCCGGATACGCGACGACTGCTTGAAATTAATTTGACAATGACAGTTCAAGGGTGGTGCCAGAATAGATTCAAGTGGCGCCTGAGGCGCCAAGCTATTCTGGCACCACCCTTGAACTAAAATGGTTAACCTCTCTCCTCATCTGCAACGTGGCCTCTTAGGACAATAAGCAAATTTAAACAAATCAGCCTCAGGATGTAATGGGTTAATTAGGTTCCCCGGTGGCAACCAACAGAGCAGTCATTTTCTTCGACCTAATTAGCAGTCATTATGAATGGACCTACTGCTGACTTCAGTCACGCGCACAGGGAAAGTATAGGATTGTCAAAATATGTCGAACATTCCCTGAATTGTTTCACACATTGGTCAGTATACGTGATCACGTATGTAGTTGCTTTGTTTGGCCTGCATGAACTGTCGTTAACTACATGAACCTGTTTCGTGTCGGTTGCGGTTTTTCTCGCGTGCTGGAATCATCGCGACAAAAACCCGCGCTACCGACACGCGATGGGTAAAAACATCGCATGCGTGAGTTTTACCCTTGCACGACCAGGACGCAAACCAGGTCACATATTTCTCTCATGTTTACGATAAAGTTGTTTTACAAAAAACAATCTGTCCGAGTCTGTCAGGCACTACATCAGCACATGTCGAGGGGGGGGGGGGGATGGATACATGACTGAACTTAATAACAAGGGTAGTGCCTGATTAGCTTGGTGCTTGTACAGGCGCCAAGCTAATCAGGCACTACCCTTAAACCATATGCATTTCTCCTTTAACCCATTGCGTCCTCATGTGTGTTTTTTTTTTTTAATTACAGATTTACATTACAGACGTACTTAGATCAAGGCGTTTTAGTTCACTGAAGGCTGGTGACAGAATAGCTTGGCGCCTCAGGCACCATCCTAGAAACTTTCATAGTCAAATTGATTCGAGCAATAGGTGTATCAGGATGAAAAGGGTTAAGCTGAGGCGCCATGCTATTCTGGCACCATCCTTCAGTGAACTCAGAAACGGTTGATCTGTCTCTAAGTCTGTAATGTAAATCTGTAAAGTGTAATTAAAAAAAAAAAAAAAAACAACTCAGGATGTAATGGGTTAAGGAGAAATGTCAAACTGATTTATTCAAGCAATGGATGTATCAAGACGAAAAGGGTTAAACTGACGCTGGAAGCGAAACTAAGAGCCTGATGTCGGATGCTGTATCAGCAGCGGTGATTGAGTACAGGTTTACTATGAGCTGCAGTACGACTCGTGACGTCACTCCATAATCGGGCAGGCACTACTCTCGAATTATCACAGTCGGTCACAGTTGATGCTGAACGTGATCGAGATAAGACGGATGCCAGCGACCGAGTACAAGTGTTAGCTGTTGGCCCGCGTCAGACCAATGCCTGCGTTGTCCGGAATTTCTCGAGTCTCCGCCGGCCGTCAAACATCCGGTTTCGGTTGGTGAATGGGGATCGTTTCGAAGAATCGACGCATTCACTAAAATAAGGAAACTCTTTTGGGCGCCCGCCCATTATGATATCATTCATTCATTGTAACAACGCCGGTTCGACTTGCAAGTGAAAGTGACAAGGAAGTACGGAAAGATTTAACGAACGAGCG